>WEDG01004366.1:0-187285 GCA_017591395.1 Schistocephalus solidus
AAATTGTTAAGGCAATTAGTATGCTTCACTATCCATATGGTTTCCATAATTATTGATTTTAACGAAAATCAAAAAACGTTCACCACAGTCGTGCGTTCTCTGTGCACACCACGTTGTAACCGCCTGTCAGACGGAACTGTAGTTTAAATTAACCTTCGATAGTAGCGCGACTTATAAAATTCTCAAGTCGTGATTGAAGGGTGATGATTCAGGACACCGCACTCATCGTTTTCATTTCCTTCTTTACAGCCTTTCTTGGTGAAGGTTAGTATCTTTAATTTATCGCTGTTAAAAAAATAAATGAAAATGACAACTTTCCTTGTTATAAGCTGCCTTGGAAAAAAGTTGAAACTCCTTTTAAAAGGAGGTAAGTTGGCTTCATGATTTCTAGTCCTACTAAAGTGCAAAATATCATCAGGAAGCTGAGGAGGCTATGTATAAATACGGTGTTTTAGCAGTTAGAATTTATACATTTAAGGTCGTGCCAATTTGTTCTGTGGCTGATTTGGCGTTAACCACAGAGACATATAGAATGTTCCGACTCTCTCTGTTTACTTGGTTAAACTCATGTTCTCATTACCTATAAATCGCCTTGATCGCTCGCGTTTTGCGTTGTCTTCTATTCTGGAAATTGATCATCAATCCATATTTTTTCACCTGATGATCTAATACTGCTGTAAATTCTCTTCAGTAAAGTTCAGCTCTAGCTTTTGTTTCATATGTTTATTTTGAAAAATCGAACTCGTTCCCAGCTTCCGCATCCTTGAGTCCAGAACCTTGCGTAGTTTGAGAATTCGATCTCAAAACCCTCCACCTTAAGGCTAACTAACTGCTATCTCGTCGCACGGAGCTTCTGTACAAAAACGCTCTGCCTTCTCCTTATTGCTAAATATTTAAAAGCGCGCTGTCCATGGTTTTTACATGGGATTTTGAGGTCCTTTAAAACATAGGGTAAATCTTGGATCATGTCTGATCTGGCTGGCCTCCACACTGTCACGAACTATACCTCTCTACGCGTGATGATCCATGTCCCAGTGGTTTGCCTGAACGGAATTTCGGCAATCTAAATTTCATGCAGAAGCGTACTGCTGCCTACTTTGTGTCAGCAAGCAGGTATAATCAGCTATTCTGCCGCCGTCGCATGCATGAATGAACAATTAAGATCGGCTTTACACTTAAAAGGATTGTTCGAAGAAAAATACGGTTTTTGCTAAGGGCAAAATTACTGTCCCGGTGCCCAGTTGTTCCAAAATAAATGATTTCCTTTCGAAAGCCTGATCGTCTTCGAGATTTAACTACCACCAAGTAGTAAATTCAAGAGTAGAGGGAACCGGCACTGATAACAGTAACTCAATGAAGAGCATTATACCAAGTTGATTCGTCTTTGTTCGATGGAAACCTGACTGCGTGGAGACAGATGTTAATTGATTTTCCACTATTTTGCCTATTGACAAAATTAGGCAAAATATATTGCGAACAAACCTTTTCCAGTGATTGGTGCCCTCAATATGTTAGACCGAGTTTGCTGAACTAGCAGATTTAAAACCGCAGGGTTGAAAATGTGCCCTAAATCAGCTTTTACCAAGTAAACTTGTATTAATTGTTCACGCCAGCACCGTTGCTGGCTTACAGATTGTTATAAGGTTGTCTCTTTGAATATATTTTTGGCAACCTGTCCGCGAGTATCTTCCGCATGAGCGTGCACTATTTTCAGATTTGTTTTTAATTTTGTGGTTCTTAGTGTGATAATGCATCCTTTTATCACAAGTGCGTCTGTTATTACTCGAAAGACGTTAGGCCAACCTGGGCTGCACAAACCCTTGCTGTATTTTACTGGAGGCATCTGATTTAAAAGGCTCTCTGACTTTCAATTTTCTTAAAATTCAGCGTGTTTTGAACCAAAAAGTGATTTTTCTTTGTACCTGTCGATTTTTGGTTTTGGTTTATTTACCGTAGGTACTCAGGTATCACTATAGCCGATAAAGGAGATAAATTACTTTCGGGGGATATTCGTTATAAAGCTGTACCGGAATGTTCGTTGCTGACAGTATTTGCACTATCAACCAACTATACCCCATCATCAACTGTTTCTCATTTGACGCAATTTAGTATTGCGGGTTGCCAGCACACTAACACGCCAATTGTGTTCTGGTGGCGTTGTTCCAGTAGTGAGTGGCATAGCCATGCTTTTTAGGTTAGGCTCAACTACCCGCGGGGCATCAGTAATGCCTTTTGATACCCGATTTTTTAAATCGACCAAATGTAGTTCCATGCAATAAGGGAGTAGGTATCTTTAGTAAGTCTCTGTGCGCTCTTAAGGAACCTACCCATTTACCTGTGGTAACGTGCACTTAGTGTAGGCAGCGTGCTCATCTATACATGCGCTTCTGTTTGTTTCGTGTCAGCTTTTTAAGGCTAAATCAGTACTGTAATAGCTGCTACACAGGAGCAAATGTCATTTTTTGGTAGTTGTTCATTAGATGCGTGGTTGAGGAGACGAACGGGCAAAATTAGATGCACGCGTAGTTGACCTGATATTGCTAGGCGGTGTATGTATTCTATGCGCACGCGAATTTTCTCTTATTCGTACACGACCTTTTTGTCGCAAGCCGCTAACACTTACAGTTTATTTTTCTGACTGGCTCTGCGTGGAGTCCGGAGATCTTGACGAAGTTGAGGTCCGCGCACGCCCATTCAATCCAGTAGTGGGTTTCATCCTTACCTTTTTTCGTTTGGTGGAAAGTTCAACTTAAGATAACAGAAGCTAATTTCTAGCCGAAGGAGATTAACTGTCTAAAGAGGCAGTTGCGTATATCCCGCCATGAAATCCAGGCCATGTCTATCGTGAATTAATTAGTTTTCAAGTTTAGCTGGGTGGCTTCCTGACCCATGTGGAGGTAGGTTTGCCATCATCTAACGTATTGGGCATAGTTGCTGAGCAACAGAGAGAGGGCACCATCTTAACTCGATGTCAAAGAAGTTATTTCTCACTATTTGCACTGATTTCGGTACTTGTCTCGTGTTGGCAGGGCTAACTTCATTGGAATAATTTCGTCATATTATCCTATAACATGATAAATCACGCGAATTTCAACTGTCCAAATCGGAAAAAAACAGACACAAGATTCACAAAATTGACGAAGGTGGACTGCTGACAACATTGGTTTTATTCGGCAGTTCAACAATGGAAGAAGCACATATCAGCGCACCCTATCCAAAAACGAAAACCGTCTCGCAGGCACTGAGAAAAGCACTTTATTTGGACGATTACATTTCTTTTTTTATAAAATTACAAAAGGATAGTTTCTGTGAAGGTTCTTTCCCCGTGATCTGTCGCCTTCACTTGAAGGTCAGGTCGGCGATGGAATGGCTTTTACTTGGCAGCACTTATTGGTAGCGGTAATGCATCAAAAAAAAACTTCTAACCATGCGTTTACTGGTTGTCCACCTGTGGATTTCAATTAGTGCTCAATGGGCTGGGCCGCTCTTATTCAGACTCCTGGTCCTTTGTGGCCTGAAGCATTACTGACTAGTAAAGGCAACCAAGCCAGAAATGACTCTCAGTCTAGTCTCATTTTGATTTTACCTTTCAATCAGTACTATTTATTTCTCTGTAAATAAAATGGGAGATCCTGTTACCTCCCCCTTTCAGGTCTTTCATGGCTTCTGGTTTACCGGACGGAAAAATATAAAAAACTGCAAGCTGAAGTTGACAAACACACAAAGCGACGTAAGGGTACACTTCCGTTTCTCAGCCTTTAGTGGAAAAGCAGAGGGATTCCACAATGGAAACCAACATTGACAAAGCTACGAAGAAGCGTATTGGTATGCCAACCTTTATTTTCTTCTTCTAATCATTTAAAAACCAGAGAAACAGGAAGAAAAGTTAAAAAATTTCAATCGAGATCTCTCTCTAGTCAAAGATGAAGTCCATGTTTGCCATTGGTGTAATTTTTACGGCGCTTTTCAGCGTTTTTAACCACACGTGAGTTGCTTTCTTTGGGCTGGACTCCCATGTTTGCCTAATTCATAATGCGCTATTCGTTTGGTGCTGTATAGCTTTGATGGGCGCGTTGTGGCTCGACTGCCTTTTGTGCCGATCTCTTGGCTGCAAAATCTGTCACATCGAAATCTCCCTGGCTCGGACTACACGGACTGCTCCTTCATCTTCCTCTACATTCTATGCACCATGTCGATTCGGCAGGTAGCTTGTCTTCAAATTCCTTTATCTTAATTAACCCGAGCAGAACTGTCATGCTTATGAGTCTCACTTGCTTTCGATCCGCACGCATTGATGGGGGAGGGTTCAATAACTGGGATCTATACTTCACCAGCTTGCAGAGTTGGTCCTGTTCGGGGGCGTCATAGCTCCACTCCCGCATCAGACAAATGACCGGCTCGGACGGTGGTCTGATTGTGGGGATGGGGAATAGAGTGAGGTCGTCGTCTCAGGGCATTTTTCCACACTATAAACAGTCTGACACGCTTGAAACTATCGTTGTGCGATAAAAGTCATGGCTTGAAAGGTTGCCAACTGATGGGATAACTCTGACCGTGCGTTCAGCCCAGTGCACGCGTTTGTGCGCAATGGACGCTTGGCGGACTGAGAGTCAAGCTGCCGTAGCTCCTTCTGTCTGTGGCCTTAATGGCACTCCCACTCAGTTGAGATCCGAACCGCCTTCCCTGTGTTGCTGTGTTCTTGTTTTCTGCTTGACCACTATTCGTGAGCCTGCACCGTCTCCGGTCTTCCTGACTCTGTTTTGACACCGGGTTTAGGTAGGGGGAGTAGATGCAGCGAAAGTCTATTCTCATTATTATCCAGTACAAGTTACCGTCCCTGAGCCACTCTGTTGTGGTGCATACGGTAGACATCAATTAAAACGACTGTCGAACTGGCACCATAGTATAGTTGCTGGTCCGCCCATCGCTACCCACACTGCTACCGTCCACCGTTTGCCCAACAGCAAGGTTGGCGCAGGGACGGTAACTTGCGCGTGAATTCGTTTAGGGTGATAGTACATTTGTGCACCATGCATCGCACTTTCCCTCTCATCCATATGGGTTTGGTGTCGTGACCAAGTCAAGAAGACTGGAGGAGGAGGAGGGGGTGAGAAGGCGCAAGCGGCTGGCACGGAGGAAATCTGACCCTAGGCGTGTCACATCACCCTTCCTCCATGTGTGACCCAAATAAGTTTCTATAGCCTCGTTAAATGCCATCAACCTATTTTTTGAAGGCTGCTTAGCAGCTTTCAGCCTTTAGTGTGAGCCCAAGAAAGGCTTTGACCTCATTTGCTTCTTCGGACTGTACCTCACGTAACGGAAGCCTATAGTGCTTTATCTGATGGGAGTGGAACCGCACGCTCAGAAAATCCAATCGTAGATGAAATTTTGGCTGAAATGCGTTTTTATTAGGAAGGATTGCTTAGATGGGGTTGTTATATTGATTCTCGTCCACCATAATTCCAAGCTGTTTCAGCCCCATCAGGCTGTCGGCTTTTGAGTGAGTTTTTTTCAGGCTGCCTACCAAAACTATGCTCCATGAAAATGATTACTTAAGTAATATGATTTTCTTCGCATAGTTTTGTAGGAAACATGCTCAAAATATTATTATACTCTTCATAGTGAATTACGTCTTCGTAAAATTGTATACTCTGCAAAAGTGTATCTTTCGACTTCAAAAAAGTTTGTTAAATTCCTTCTTACTTTTGAAGCTGACCTATAGTTGCAAATGCGCCTAAGGTGTCCAAATTGCATGCTGTCTACTTTCCGTTTAAGGCAAATCATATACTACTGTACGCTGTTAGGGATAATTTGTATGTGTCACATAACCTTTTCCGATGGATGTGGGCCGTCCTGTATTCTTCATAGACAACATTAATACACGAATAACTGCGATGGCTTTGTATGCACATTTAACGGCCGTAAAAATATCGTAATTTAAAACTTTTAAAAAGCGAAAAATACCCTGCCTTTGAATATAAAATTTTAAGAAGCGATTTGCTATTAATTGAGTGCCTGAAAAAAGATTTGATGTTTTTTCAATAAAATATATTTCAATCCATAATGGCATCGACAAATAATGCGAAAAAAACATGCTACTTAAGTCATCGTCTTGACGGAGTGCGGTGTTAACAGGCAATCGGCATCCATGCCTGCCTTCGAACGGTGCTGCATGACAATCAGTACTACCATCCCGTCTGAGAAATGCCTTCTAATCAGTATCAGTATATTTGAGGGAGATGTAGGTGAGTCACCTTTGAATTCCCTATTTGTACATGCGAGTTGTGGTATCAAAAAAAATAGTATCTCGATATGGTGGCGAGGCCAACATAGTGGAACATAGTTGAAAAAAACAGACAGTCAAAAAAAAACTCCCGGTTATATTTAAGGAGAAAAAAACTGTCGCCCTTGGGGGGTCCAACGGGAGGCATTTCGGAGGTCACATGAATCAGTCAGATTCTCCCTTGCTGATTGCAGAGTCCGTTGACGGATTTCAAAGGCGGAAATATATGTCCAGATTATCCTCAGTCCATTGCGGTTCGAACCAAGGGAGAACGTTCATACACCTCATGGTCCAGCTGATGCGAATACTCACGGTGTCACCAAGGTGTGCAAATAAGTTAAGCAGCGAAGACCTCGAGGACCCCAGCATGGGAATAATGGGAGAGTGCAAGCCCTCGAACGAAAATAACAAACATAAAGAAATGTTACTCAAATATAGCTAGTAGTATCATAAATGTCTTATTTTATGACGTCACACGTGCAGCTTTCAGTTAGTGTTGTAGCTCGCACCATTATATCGATCTAACTTTCGCTTAAAAACCTCAAAGGAGTCCGGCATAACAACATCCAGAGGAAGACTATTCTAAGCTTCGACTACTCTTTTGGAGAAGAAGTACTTCCGAGTGTCTAGCCTTGCTCCAGTCACACGTAATTTGAGAGGATGACCTCTCAAGTTCGTTTTTTTGCTAACTCGAAGAAATTCCCTGGGACGAGACAACAGTCCTGGTTGCGTAGTATGCGGAATGTTAGTATCAGGTCCCCCCGAAGCTGTCTATAGTGGAAGGGAAAGAGATTGAGACTCGACAGCCGTGTTTCATAAGGCTGTGAGCCATGTCCAAGGACAAGTTTGGTTACTCGCCTTTGGACCTTTTCGAGGATGTTGATGTCCTTCGCCGCCCAGGGTCTCCAAGCTTGGATAGCGGACTCCAACTGTGGCCGCACGAATGTTTTGAAGACTTTAGCGAAGCAGTCGGTAGTGAAGGCTGCAAAAGCTCGTTTAACGAGGTACAGAATCGACATGGCTGACTTCGCTACCTTTGCGCAATGTAGGGAGGGTTTAAGCGAGGGCGTGATCCAAACTCCAAGGTCCTTTTGGACATCCACTTCTTTCATTGGAATGCCATTCAGACTGTAAACCGTACGGTTCGAAGGAGTACTTTTCCCGACTCGTATGATGTTGCACTTGCTCTCATTAAACGGCAAGAGCCAGTCATTTGACCATTTCTGGAGTTGATTTATGTTTGCCTGCAAGTTCTCTTCATCAGCCGCAGTTTTGAATGACGCGCTAAAGTTTGAGATCATCGGCAAACATGGCAATATCGCAGTCCAGTTCGTTGGCACAATCGTTGATGTAGACAATGAACAAAATAGGGCCGAGAACAGAGCCTTGGGGAACACCACTCTCAACCTCAACTTTAGTCGACTGTTTGTCGCTGATATGGACGGTTTGTGAGCGGCCAGTTAAGAAGTTTTCTATCCATGTCAGAAGTCTACCTCTTACGCCTATGCGGTTGAGTTTATAAAGAAGGCGGTGGTGCGGCACGCTATCAAAAGCCTTTTTGAAGTCTATATAGACTGCGTGCACCGTATTTCCACTATCGACCGCTTCAGTCCAACGTTCTAAACAGTAGAGCAAATTTGTGACGCAGGATCTACCTCTACGGAAACCGTGCTGGGCTTCGGATAGCAGATTGTTATGTTCGAAGAACTGCATAAGTTGTTGCTTAATTATTTTTCCATGATTTTTGCAGCAAACTGAAGTTAGGCTGACCGGTCGATAATTGTTTGCAGAGACCCGGCTTCCACCCTTATAAGGCGGCGTAATCCATGCGGATTTCCAGTCGGCTGGTAGACTTCCGGTCTGAAAGGATGTTTGGAAAAGCGTAGAGAGTGGTTTTGCCAACTCTCTCGCGAGCTCTTTCAACAGCTTGGCAGGTACTTCATCGGGACCCGGAGACTTAGATTCCTTTAACCCCAAAAGTTCCTTGAGGACAGTAGTCTCGGTGAAATTAACAGTCTCGACTATTGTATTCACTTCGAAGCCATTGGTAGGGTGATCGTATCTCGTTTCCTTTGTGAAAACCGACTGGAAAAATTCCGAAAGATGATCAGCCTTCGCACCGTCTTCAGTAAGGTCTATGCCCTCGGCGGTCCTCAGCAGGGGTATCGGATCCTTGTTCCGTGTATTCTGCCTGGTAACCGTAAAAAAGTTTCGGGTTCACGGTGGCCCGGTTCAGCAGGTCCACTTCGAAAGCCTTTCTTGTTCTAGAAATATGGCCCTTGACCCGGTTTTCTCTGCATTTTGTACGCATTTAGAGATGCAGGAGTTCCGTCCGTAAGCGATATTTTTCCACAATCTCCGCTTTTTGTTAACTTCGATTTTTAAGGCCTGCGTAAGCCATCGCGATCTGTTGGTTAACCTTTTTCTCAAAATCGGACAGTGATTTTCGATGAGCCTGTGCAGTATGTCCCGGAACGTTTCCCAGTCCTCGGTTATGTTTCCAAATAATAAAGTTTCCACTGAGTGCGCATGAGTTCGGCCCTCATTCCACCGAAATCGCCTTGCCATATATTCCTTCTGATTGTTGTGGGTCTTGCTGGTATAGAAAATAGTGAGTACTCCCTTCGCAGTACCACGTGGTCACTTTTGCCTAGCGGTGGTAGACATGAAACTTCGTCGATGCTGTCGTGCGACTTTGTGAGAACTAGGTCCAGGCAATTGGCCTGTTGTCCTTCGCACACCCTGGTTGGAAAAGTGACGTGCTGTGTGAGACGTAGCTTTAGCGTCGTGCTCGGAAAACAACCGTCAAAGGCTAGATCAGAACTATGTGCACAGGTTGAGCTCCAGTCGATGTGAGGCGCATTGAAGTCACCCATGATCAGGATATCCAACCGTGTGGCAATCTTTTAAAGTTCCTCTAGCAGGTAAGCATCGGCTTCGGGGTCTCTTCTCGGTGGATGGTAGACTGTCAGGACATCTAGACTTGATGTACCTGGCACTTTTACGGATAGCCATATCGCCTCGAAAGTAGACGCGAGTTTATAAGTTTTGTCTAAAACTGTAAGTTCACTTTTCACGTATGTGATTACGCCGCCTCCATGACGCTCTTTCCTGTCTTTTCTAAAAAGTAGGTAGCCAGCCATAGTTACCTCTCGGTCGTCCACTTGTTGGGACAACCAGGTTTCTGTTACGGAAATTATATCTGGAGATAGATCGCTGACATGAATCTTAAGCTCGTCGGGCTTCGATAATTTTCTTCTATGCATTGGTGTACAGGAATGTTAGTTTTCGGTTTGCTCGGAAAGTGCTTACAGTCGGGCGCAAGCCAACTGCGTGGTAATCCGGAACGGGCCTCTCCAGGGGAAGAACAATGGACGATGGATCACTTGGTTGTTGTAAATAACCAAATTTGTTTCCCCCTCGCTGAGCCGCCGTCTTAGTTCGATGACAAGTTGCTGGCGTTTGTTCCGCTCCGCAGGTGAGAAGTCCTGTTGAAAAAAAACTCCAGGGTTTGAGTTTTTTAACAATCGAAAAGCTATTTCCTAATTTTTATTAAGATTTCATGGGCTAGGCCAGCTATCTTATTTCGGGCTCCCAAGACCTCTGGGACTCCTAGTGGCAGCTTGAGCCTACAGGTTTTATGAAGGTCTATCAGAATATTTTTCTCATTTTTATGCCACCTTTTCTTTATTGTTCCCTGGGAGATCGATTTTGGAGACAGTCAATCCCATTGTGTATGGTACCCTGCAAACGAAGACGAAGACTTAGGCAGGCCACTGACGCCTGAAAGAGAGCAATGGGATTAAGGCTATTCTAAAGCAGGTCCAGTGTTCGCGAACTCTCGCTGTGAGCCAACGGTCGCTACTTTAGGTTTTTTACACTGACGGCACAACTCCACGCAGAACCGAGGGTCAGGCTGCAGTGCGTCGTTCTTAATTTGGCTTTTCTTGTTTCTCTCACTGAGGTAACAGCTGGAGCCTAGTTCGTATCGACTTAGAAAGTTGCACCTCTGTGCCATGCCATAATCCCCTGTCGTTATTGAGCGTATTGTGTGTGGAATCCTTGCGTGAGATATGATGCGCAAGTCTTTGCGCCATAAGCAACTTTTTTACATATCTGTTACCACGCTAGCCGTGGCACAGCTACTAATCTTTGCCGTTCACTAATGAAAATTAAGTGACTTAGCCCTTTCACCCTGCATACACAAACTGGTTTTCAGTCCATACTTTCTTTTCCTCGGGATCGTTTTGTGCAGGTGTATTTTATTTAGTGGTTTACCACCATGCTATTTCATACTTTCAGTTCGACCTTCGCGAACGGTGTGAACCGTGTGCCTCATAGCAGGATGGTTATGATGATGACAGACTTGTGCAGCATCTGCTGAACTCCCTTCTCCCCCCCCCCCCGCCTGCGCCCGGAGGCAGGACAGAGTCAGGATGACCTTGCGCAGTGGCTAAAAGCGTGTGCCACACATGACCTGGTTTGCGCACGGTGTACGAGGTCCTCACAGAAACAAGACATGGCTCGGATCCCATCGGACTGGGAGTGTCATAGAGGCCATAGCGACAAGAGGTCATTGCAGCCTGGTCAAAGAGGAGCGAATAATCCCGCCAGTTATCAATCTTCCACGCGCCACAACTTTAGCGCATTGGGGTGGTTTCAAGTGCGTCAGATTTATTGAAGTGAGGAAAATGCACCGAAGTGCCGTGAGATGGGATTCCGAAATGCTGATAAAAGCGAACAGCTGAGTTCCAAAAAGCAGTTCAGAAAAAGAGGAAAAAGATTCCGCAGTGTCAACTTCATTCTCCTCTGCACCAATCCGCTGCCTTAGCCGGTCAGCGACACTGATGCTGGGAGTTGGCGCTATTGACTGACAGAGCTGAATATTCCGTGCACGCATGCCACGCACAACCTGGTCCCTCTCAGAACACGCCAGATTTTCACGATGAGGCACGTCTTGGATCTCGCCTACGTAAACGTTGCACTATTACGTATTACTAGGCCGTTCAGTGTGGTGGGCAATGTAACTCAGCTGTATGATAGTCTTGTAACTTCGTGCCTCGAGTGTCCGATCGCGATCCGTTGTCGGCTGACCGTCCCCCTTTCTGCAACTGTCGATTTCATTTTGGATTGTTGGAGCCAACAAGTAGCATAATTATGTTTTCTTTTTTCTTTTCTTTTACAATAGAATGTGCAAAAGATGCTGGGATTTGCCCCCTCTCGCACTTCAGCCGCACAGAATTCCTTCGTGGCTCAGCAGTAAAGACGCTCTGTTTGGTCTGGTTAAACGTTTGTGCTGCTTGCTTCATGGGACCTTTAATCAAAAAAATGAATGATTTATGATTGTTTTTCGTTTTTTATCTAATGGTGATCCATTTCTTGTTGCCGTTTCGTTACTCTCTCCATTTGATGGTCTTTTGTTCACTCACTATGATGTGTCAGGTGTGGTGGTACGCCCAGGGGCGGCTCCGGCCGCGCCAGCCACCTGTGCCCTCTCCCATCTCCGGTCTTCTTGACTCTGTCATGACACCGGGCTCAGATGGGGAGAAGGAGCGAGTGCGGTAGCTGCAGCGCAAGGCTACTATCACCTACCTTTCAAGAGGTTACCCGCATTTCTCAAAAGTGTCATTAGTCTTGCCTGAAGGTCTGGAATACAGCACAGTTACTATCTCATATCACCTTGTGTAATATTAGGTAATTTCAGATCCACTTACTACCTGAATCACTCCCTTTGGAAAGGTAATTAACATTACTAATGGCGTTTTCCCCGTTATTATGTCCACATTAACTGTAGAGACACATTCGCCACCATCGCCTGTAAAACTGTAGGACGTGTTATCGAAATCTTGGTCGTGTATTTTCGCCGGAATAACGTTTTGGCAGATGACATTACTAGTTAATGATATATGACTAGCCGATGACGGCTAATAAGCCAGAAATGGCCATTCCGGTCTCCCTCGTCTTTACTGGTACTCAGTTATCTGCCTACTTTACTAGTCGCTATGCGTGGATGGCCTGCGATTCGAAGCTGGGGCCTTGAGTCATTGAATGTAGCAACTGGCCCGTTGTCTAGTCGGTTCTAATCTCAGTCGATCCACAACTGGGATTGTAAATAACGACTAATAAGCCAGGAATGGCCATTTCGGTCTACTTTTGATACCACCAATTTGTCTGTATCACTAGTCATTATGCGACGGTCCTCGAGGGCTGTAGATTGACCTCCAAGGCGCAACGGGACGGTGGGGAGCCCCACTCTATCATAATTCCTGTTCCCGATCACAACCAGATGGTTCGTGACCGAATGACCAAAGACTCTGGGTTCGTACACCAGGTGGTTCACACCTCGGATAAGGTACAACTGGCTGATTACGGCTACTAAGTCAGGAATGACCATTCCGGTCTCCCTTATCTTTGTCAGTTTATTGATTTTCTTACTCGATGTTGCCGGTTTTCATTAAACTCATCATTAGTCTGACCTTACGGTTGGAGCATAACAGTTATTTTTTCACATCAGCTCGTGCTGCATAGCAGTGTCCCCAAAGGACCGCCTCATATTCGATTTTCGATATATCTGTTTGCAAGATTTCCTGACTTTATAGATTTCGCGACTGTGCACATATCTTTCTTATTTTGGACCGGAATTTTCACCCTGTGTTATGTTAAGTAATTTCGAATCCATTTACTGGCTGCTTTCCTCCCTGTGGGAAGGTTATAAAAGTTGCTTAAAAACTAGCTTTTTCTGCGTTAGGGAAATTTTGGTCGTGAATTTTAGCTTTAACAAATTCTTATCAGATGAAACTTCTGGTCTACCATCTATGGATGCATTTCGTTTTTGAGCTTTTGCTAAGATGAGTTGATGAATGCAAAGATTTTTCGTTTTTGTGGGTCATCAAGTCATGACAACCTTTTTCCACCCCTGCATCATGGAGGAAACTCCAACCGCAGCAGCCAAGAATGGCTTCCGCCTATTTTCTCAGCTCTGTGTTAGCCAGTTGTGAAGCTCAAGAAGTTAGTAGTAGACAGACACATAGTGATAACCTGCTGTCAAATGCTGAGTCGTTCCTTGCTTCCCGTCTAGCTTTTTACTTCAATTCCCTTCGGCAAACAACTGCCTTGCCTGTACAATGCTCCAGCTCATATATCCAACTCCTTATGATGTGGGCGATAGTGGAAGTAGGGTTTTGTTGACGCTGAATTCCCCACCAGCCACTAAAAAGGTGGGGCCTAAACGCTGGTGCCCCTTGATATTAAGCCACTTCTTAAATAACCTTAATCATCATTATCAAAAGGAATTTGCTAAGAGAGTCGGTGTGCAATTAAAACTATTGTTTGCACCTGACACTTTTTTAGTTTTTACTAAATTGCTTTGCGATCAATTGAACACACGATTCTGCGTTCTGGTATAATGATTTCCTACGTACTTCACATAAATGGCAAGTTCGCCTCCGCTTTTGTGCAATTCGTCTTGACGCAAGGGTTACTATCCATTGATTACACATTCGCCATCAAATACTGCAGCCTGTGAGCACGTTTCAGTAACAGAAACGGAATCCTTGTTTGAATGTTCACCGAAATTCTGAAATGTGTTATCGATTAGAAAGGATTACTTAGGTGGGTTACGGGACAAAATCTGAGCCTTTATATAAGCAACGAAGATGTGCTTTATAGCAAAATTAAGTAATATACTAATGTTACCGCTAATCTGGCACATTTCTGAGTAGGATATAGATCACTCTCGAAGGAGACGGCTTGGCCACACATATGAATTCGCTGAAAATCCATAGTAAAATATTAACTTTTTCCCGTGCAGTGGCAGCCGAGGATAATGCTCGGTATTTTCTCTTTCTTGACGCATTATGAATTCTATTGCTCATAGCATGCTGGTAGGTTTTCCATAATTTCGTTCTAAACGTTTATCTAAAACTCGGTTGGTTTGCTCCTTCGCTCTTTAAATTCTAAATTTTACATCTAGGAACATAGTGGTGACCATTCGGTGTTTTTCTGTAACATTTTAGCTTATATCCTGATCATCATTTTATAGACCGACGAAAATGCCCTTTTTTGTCTTCGGCAAGATATTTGAGTTCGCAATCAATCATACGCCGTTCCCCTTTGTAAACACAGCCGATCTGCATTAGTTGACGATTTTTGCCTCAGTACCATTCCAGTGACTTCCAACATCATGGAGGCCCTAATCACTGGCACGATGGTACGCCATTTAAATAATAATAACCTACTACGGTCAGCTCAGTGTGTTTTCCTAAATTTTCAGTTTTGTGCAGTCTGTCAACTCTCTTTCTTTACTCATCTGTCACCGCCACGGAAAGATAGTTTTGTCACTTGCAATGTCTACTTTAAGTTTGATAAAACATATGGTCATTCGGATCGTGCCTTTATGCTCTTCAAGATTTCGCCTTTTAGAATCCATGGCAAATTTGGGAATTTTGTATCCTCTATCACACACGCCAAAGTATGACACCCAGCCTTACCTCTAGTCGTGCATATGTTAGAAGGGAATTTATTCAGAATAGTATGCTTGGTCTGCTCATGTTCTGTCTTTCTGTTAAGTAAATGCCTGGGAAACTTTCACTGTAAGCTGAGGCTGTTAAATTTGTCTCTTCTGAATAACTCCCAGTGCTCCCACCGATTTTTACTAGCCAATCCTTTAATGCGCGTGTTCTTGGGTGCCCGGGGATTCACTAACGATGTTCTGCAGTTATTTCGGCAATGTATAGTAAGGGCAATAATAATTCTTAGTATTATTTTTTATCAACATAACAGACCACGTGAACAACGACGTCCATCGGGTGCCCCTACGTAGTGGGCACAGCACCGCAGATTTGCGCGTAAAAATAGTTCACAGTGGGGCAGACTTGTGCAGTACTTACTGCAGTCTCTTTTCCCCCACCCACCTTCCTCCTATTCCGAGTCAATATCAAGATGACCAGAAATTGGCGCAGGCGAAGCATCTGTGAAGGAACTGCATTTGCGCGTACGTTCGACCGTCGATTTCGACGAGGTCCACCGTATGCTCCACACCAGGTGGTGCAGGGATGGTGACTTGCGCGTGAATTAGTTTTTAGTGATAGTAGCCTTGCGCTGCAGCTTCCGCACTCTCTCCTCCTCCCCCACCTGAGCCCGGTGTCAAGACAGAGTCAAGAAGACCGGAGATGGGAGAGGGCGCAGGTGGCTGGCGCGGCCGGAGCCGCCCCTGGGTGTGCCATCACACCTGGCTCGGGTCCCACGGAGTGGGAGTGCCATAAAGGCCACATTAGGAAGATGCCATTGCAACCTGACTCTCAGTCAGCCACTCTACACAAAACACACAATGGGCTGACCACGCGGTCCGAGTTATCCCGTCAGTTGGCAACCTTCCAAGCCACGGCTTTTAGCGCACCGTGATAGTTTCAAGCGCGTCAGATTGTTTACAGTGATGAAACTACGCTGAGTGCTCGACCTCACTCTCTCCCTCACCCCCACAATCAGACCACTGTTCGAGCCGGTCAGTTGTCTGATGCGGAAGCGGACGCAGCTGCTGGTGACCTCGTCTACGTGTACTACGTACACGACCTGGCCCCCCCCCAAACACAAGCACCAGGATTTCACACAACAGGGGGTTTAACGGCTTACATCTCACATGTGTGAGATAGCCAGAGGTCACTTTAAGAAGGAGCCATCGCAGCCTGACTCTCAGACCACCAGTCAGCCACTCCACACAACACACATTGGACTAACTGCGAGGTCTGAGTGTAATTGTCAGTTGGCAACCTTCCAACCGCGGCGGTTAACGTTACGCACATTCTTCTCATCCCCCCACCTGAGCCCGGTCTCACGACACAGGCAAGAAGACCGGAGATGGGAGAGGTCGCAGGTGGCTGGCGCGGCCGGAGCCGCCCCTGGGCGTACCACCACACCTGGCTCGGATCCCACAGAGTGGGAGTGCCACGTGGCCTTCTCCCGCTTCGGAAGGCGGAAGAAGGTGTTGGTCAGCAGGAGACGGTGTTCCGCACACGTGCGCAGAAGAAGGAGGCCGTTATCGTTACAGGTACCGTGTGAACCCAGCACTCCCTGCCAGGCAGCGTGGTCCGTCCCCACGCGGGCATTGAAGTCACCAAGGACAATTAACTTGTCATCTTTCGGCACAGTCGCCAGCAGGGCGTGCAGGTTCTCGTAGAATTTGTCCTTCGCCGCATCAGAGCTCGTCATTGGGGGAGCGTAGGCGCTGATGACGGTGGCGAACTGGTCTCCCCGAAGAGATAGGCGAAGGCTCATCAGGCGATCATTGGTACCCTGCGGCAGACAGCAATGTCGTTCCGGATGGCAAAGGCAACACCAGCGTCGCGTCGCTCTGCCTTTGGCCGGCCGCTCCAGAAGAAGGTGTAGCCGGCACCCACCTCCTCCAGCTGACCCGGCGCAGAGAATGGGGTCTCGCTGAAAGCAGCAATGTCCACCTTGTAGCGCGCCAGTTTCCGAGCGACTAGCGCCGTCCTTCGTTCCGGCCGGTTGCTCCTAGGATTGTCTAAAAGGGAACGAACATTCCAGGCTGCTAGTGTGAGTGGACTCACCCGAGCAGCCTGGAGGGTATGGCGAGGGGGATAGGGACGGGGGTATTGTTGTTTGTTTGAGTTTTACAACCGCGTATTTTGCGAGCCACGGACGGCTGCAGAAGACGTGATACCCAGCATTTGTTTTGGGCACCTTTTCTAGCCCCTTCCTCCGCGAGGAGGCAAGCAGTGCTGTCCCTGAATAGGGCTGCTCGGACTTCCCAGACGGCTGCCGAACTCCACTATGGGTTACGGTTTTGTTTTAGTGGGAGAACGACCCGAGTTAGCGTGCGCCGCCTACGGGGTTGCTGTCGCCCCCACCGTAGGACTTTTTGAGAGGGGGAGGTGGGAAGTTCGGGAGTCGGACATACCGGGTTTGGAGGCACACACAAAACCGGAGACCCTCACCTGGTTTAGCCCGCCGGTCGTGACGGTTGCCCGAGATGTGGCCGCTGGGAAGAACCCAACTTCGAGGAGCTACAGGTGAGGGTTGGGTACCAGTAAGAGGCGGCCCCAGGAACATTCTCCACCTGTACGAGACATATGGAGCGACCAAATGCTATCTGTGTGGTGCTACCCCTAACTAGTACCCCTACAGCCCGTACGTAGATGACACACGAAGGGCAACATTTTCTCACCGTTGTGCTGACACATGCGCATCGCGCCCGAAAATATTGTTAACAGAATCGAAGATGCGAGTCTCGGACATTAATGACAAGAGGCGATCACAGGAAAACTGTGTGTAATTTCCGGGCTTTTCATAAGCAGCCAAGCTTCCATCGTCGGAGGCGAGTATCTTACCGCGCTCACAGTATTTGTAGGGGATGCCAGTCATGTTAACACGGCGTTCATTGTCCGTTTTTACCTTCACAGTGTACACTGTAGGGAGGACTGTGCGGGGTCTTTTAATTGGCTTTGTTGCTAATTGCCCGTATATGATCAGGGGTCATTTCTGCAGTCGCCAGGTCGGAGTGGGAGGAGGGTAACTGTTCTCAATCGGCATGCCCCTCGTTCGGGTGGCATTTTAACGTTGGCGGCCATCGCCCGCGTCCGCACTGGTGGTCGTGTTTGCATCCTTCTGACTGCATTTCTCCTCGTCTACCGGGCTGATGGTTAATGCAGCGGTATTGGTGACTGTGCCTTCGTCCTACCCGGAGTGTGGCATGGCTCCTTGCGTTTGGCCTAATTTCGCGCTTGTTCTTGCGTTCGATGAACTGCGTCCGGAGGGCTCGATTGGCTGCCGGAAGAGAGAGAGGAATACGCTATATTTTTTGAAGTATTATTCAAATTATTCAGCAAAAAAATATATTGCTCAATTCACTAAGATAATAGGATACGTTACCATACTATGCAAAGAGTCAAAAATGGACATCTAGTGGGGAGACAGTTCCAATCTCAGCTTCTGTATTTCAGTCTGTTCACATATGTAAGGTAGCGTGCTAGAAATGGCAAAACAGAGCGCTGATATGCCGATCTATGGCAAGCTTTAAGACGAAAGCCTCGGCGTATCGGACGGGAAGACTCCACGGCAATCAGCTCAGAGAAGAGCAGATGGGTACCATCATCAAGAATTCGCCCAGAAATTTTTGTCTGCTGTGATGTGCCGTTGATTATCAAATCCACTAAAACAGTATAAAAAACACCGGCAGCAGAAGAGAGTATTTGGAGAAAACGTTTTAAAATCAGCAAATCCTTTTTAAGCAAAGATTGAAAAATCACAGGAGAGCAATAAAGGATGAGGGGAAGAACACATGCATCTATAAATCGCCAGATAAGGGCCTGAGGTGTGTGATAGGAACGTAAACGGTGAATATAATATAGAAGTTTACGAATTTTTGTAAAACTAGTATCGATACGTTGAAAGAATGGAAGATGCGATGTCAGAGTAACACCAAGGTACCGAAAAGAGAATACCTCATTGGGAAGGACGGCTGAGAATTGAGAACTAGGGAGTGCTCGCAGGTGAAAAACACATTGTAAAGACTTCTCATGGTTCAGTTGAAGGCCATTATCTGACGACCAGTCTGCAACATGGTCGAGGCCATCCTTCAAACACTGGAGATGTGTCTGATTTTTAAGAGGATGACCAACAACCATATCGTCGGCATATTTGATGTACAGACAGTCGTTTGGTGATCTAAAATCATCAGTGTGAATTGAGAAGAGGTGAGGGGATAAGATGGCACCTTAAAGAACACCGCAGTTGTTTTGAAGGACAGTAGGCTTCCGCTTGCCGGTTTGTACGAATTGAGTGCGCGAAGTAAAATAATCTTCGAGCAAAGAGATAACCCAGCCGGGAGAGCCAGATGCGGAAGTTTTATTAAGGAGGAGATGACGCGGGATGGTGTTGAAGGCAGAGGAGTAGTCAAGAAATGCGCATGCGTACGCACGGCAGCCCTTATCTAAATCTCGTAGAGCCGAATGTACTACAAGAGCAACGGCATCTAGGGTACTACGCTGGGCCTTATAGGCAAATTGTGATGGCTCGGAGAAATCGGAGGAAAAAAGCTTAATTGTATCGAGAGCGACTCGTTCAGCAATCTTCAGTAAAGAGGAAGAGCAGGCGATTGGACGGAAAGATTTAGGACCAAAATTAGCTGACTTTTTAGGGATAGGAGGGATTCTTACTGAACGCCAACTATCAGGAATCTTTGACTCCATGAAGGACATGTTTATAAGGTGTGTCAAAATAGGGGCAATCTGAGAGCAGCAGTATTTTAAAACAAATGGTGAGAATTCATCCGGCCCAGCAGCAGTTGAACTACGGACATTTTTCAGATGTTTCTCCACTGACACGGGAGAAAAAACGCTTGTTAGTAACGAAAGGTTGCTTGTGGGGTGATTGGAGTCAGAAGAAGTATGGATAAAATGTTCATTTAGATCGTCTAAATCAGCATCAACATGTGCCAGTTTACCACATTGGCCAGTGAGACGCTTAAGATTCCTCCAGAGTTCAGCAGAGATTTCGACAGTTCCGTTTATGGTTCCTCGAGTATCATTGAATATTACATGATTATTCTGTCGTCGGATACCTCATCTGTGTGATTTAAGAAGCCTGCTTTGCAGAAAGGCATTACGCCCTTTCTAAAATCGAATAGGCTCTCATTTCTGTGTATAATCAGAGAGAAAGAGAGAGGAATACGCTTAATTTTGAAGTATCATTCAAAATTTTTAGCAAAAATATAAATGGCTACATTCACTAAGATAATAGGATAAGTAAACATAATATGCAAGAATCAAAGAGTCAAAAATGAACATCTATCGGGGAAACAGTTATAGTCTCAGCTTTTTTATTTCAGTCTCTTCACACGTAAGGTAGCGTGCTAGAAATGGCACAACGGAGCGCTGGTATGCCGTTGTACGGCAGGCTATATCGTGAAAGCCTCGGCGCATCGGACGGGAAGACTTCACAGCAATCAGCTCAGAGTGGAGGGGATGGGTTATATCATCAAGGATTCACCCAACGAATTGTTTGACTGTAGTAAAGTGCTGTTTTGCTATCAAATCCACTAAAACAGTATAGGAAACACCAGCAGCAGAAGAGAGCATTCGGAGAGTACGTTTTAAAATCAAAAAATCCTTTTTAAGCAAGGCTGGAAAAATCACGGGAGAGCAATAAAGGATGAGGGGAAGAATGCATGCCTCTATAAATCACCAGATAAGGGCTTGAGGTGTGCGATAAGACCGTAAACGTCGAATATAATATATAAGTTTACGAAATTTTGTAAAAGAGTATCAATATGTTGGGAGAATGAACGATGAGATGTCAGAATAATGCCGAGGTATCGGAAAAAGGATACCTCGTTGGTTCAATTTAGAGTCCTCGTAGGTAGTGGCATAGCGACTAGAAACATGTACATATGAGGGAGTACCGATAAAGACAAGGGATCTAAAGTGATGTCTAAGGCACAGCTGGACAATTATGTTCCATAACTTGATTGGTGAGTGCCACCTCATCAGGAAAGGGCTCACACTGATCCATTTGGCTTCCTGAAGAAAACAAGCTGTGTATGGGTGAAAGGGGTCACGAACAGTCAAACAACTTACCAAGCCGATTTTGGCCAAGTTATGATAGCAAAGAGTAAATACGACAGACAATGCGAGTACATTGATAAAGCCTGTTTAGGGCTTATTCTGCCTTCATTCAGCCAATCCTAACCCTGACTATAATAAGGGAGTGCAAACACAAACCTACACTCGAGTATAGCGAAGTTAGTCTAGCAGATGTGTCAAAAGCACTTCCTCGAAACGCAGTTCATCAGTGCCTCGCCACCTGTCATTCTCTGTCGCTGCAGAGCGGGTATTTATTCACTCAGGGAGGGGCTCAAACCGATCCGAACGGCTTGTCGAAGCAAACAAGCTGCGTATGGGGGGTAGATGACATTAATAGACAACCGTCTAACCAGGCCGAAATCGGCCTGACTGTAATAGCAGAGGGGACAACAGGGTTTCGTAGTAACTTCATACAGAACTATTTCGGGATTATTTGTCTTCATTCAGCCAAGCATAACCAGTTGTGACTGGAAACACAAACATGCGCACACACATATGGCGCAGATAAATAAAAAAATCAATGTATTTAAGGCCAGATTACAGGCAATATCAGAAGAAATATGCATTGGAAATCAGGATAGCAGTGAAAAAAACTCTTGGAGGAATACAGTTATTATCGGTTTTCCTAATTTATGTCATTCAGAAGAAAAAAATCTGCAGCCCAAACGATGATAGCAGAGTGTTCTCAGTTTTTCTCGAGAATGGGTTATAACCTGATTATTGGAAAACGTCTATTATTTTCATGTAGTTAAATATGGCTTACGGTCATGTGTTTGCAATTATCGCGGTGTTCATTAAAGGTCATTTCTTGCTAAACTCTTTAAAAAACTAACTGCTATAAAAATTACAGATTTTTGCATAAACATTCAAATTATCAGCGCTTCCCGGATCGCTCTTGTGAAACATTTCCATGTCTTTTCTTGCTCTATTAGATCAAATTTGATCTTAGTAAGGCCTCTGATAAAGTGCCTCAAAGGAAACTCATGGTTAAGTTGGAGGCTTTATGATTTCCTAGTTCCCTTACTGATTTAATTGCGTCATATCTAACTTATCGGAACAAATGCTCATAGTGAGGGCCTCATTTTCAGCTGAGACCCCTATTGTAAGCGGTGTCCTTCAAGACGACCTGGGGTGCCAGATTCGAAAATTTGCACAATAGAGTTATTTTGTTCCCAAAGAACTTAAACTTAATTTAATAATAGTTCATCCGCAGGAAAATACTCTCAATCTTTTATTTATGCGGCGATCTTCAATGCATACATTGTATTCTCTAAATCTACTCTACATCTGTGCTTATAAGGAATCCATGCAGAATTGCATGTACTCTCCGCGTGGAACTCAACGTGGCAAATAGAATTCTCACCTTCTAAGTGTCGTTACGTGTGCAGTGCTTGACAGGCGGCCACGCCCATTTATTTTCCAAGGCACCCCTATGACTTAATGTTCTGCCATCAATGACTTAGGTTAAGCTACACCAATAATTTAGAAATCTTACCTCATGCCGATAGAAATATGGCCAATGCTGCCTATATTTGTGGCTTTATTTCTTATAATTTTTACCTTCCTGAAATTAAATTACGACTTTATCAAATGTTTGTCTTTCGCATTTATGAATATTGCTGCCCATTCTTTGGTTTAATGACCGAGTCTAGCCGTTCTTAAATTGAAAAGGTCCAAAGACATTCTACTCGGAAACTCTTACCTCCGACACTTTTAACTGCCTCATACTCGAATAGGTGCCATCTATTGCTTTCTTTGAGGTCACCTGCGAATCTATATAAGGGTATCAAATAACCTATCTGTTTTCAAGCGCAGTCTGCTCATCTATCCTAACATTTATTTGATTAACCCTTTATGTACCTCTTCCTTCCGGAGCAGCTTTCTCCGTGTCCACGAGAAGGGGCCATCGTGCATTTCGAAAAACCTCTCCAAATTATGTATTTCATGCATCGTTTACCCATTAAATAAGATGCTTTCATAACCCTCCTCTCAGTAAATTTGTCGCCAAACAATTGTGTCATATTGCGCGCTCATTTTAAAGCACATCTGTTTCATTTGCTGCTAATCATCACCAGAATTGAAATCTGGATGCTGAGTTATGCTGTCCTCAGGTTCATCGTCGATTTTCATGTGAACTAGCACCCCTGAGCGCATAATTTTTTTTTCTTCTTGCTCAATTGCTGGATCTCCCATTATCCTTTCGTGATCCGCTCAGAAGCAACCTACCATGCTGCTTCATATGCCCTAGCGGAGCAATTTTGTTTCGCCTGCACCAATTTGTTAAAAAAGGCGATCTTCGCAGCTGGTTTTCGTCCCCTCTTGATTTCGTCTGTCTTTGTGAAATATTGATGAATCCAATAGTTCCCTTGGTCTTCGTGACTCACCTCTTTTTCGACCCTCTGCAAACTGCTAAAACCTCGTCCGCCGCCGTATCTGCAGCACATTACTGCGATGGTGCTTGCGGTCCTAGCCATCTCCATGCTGTCGAATTTACACGGACGGTTGACTATGGTGTCGGGCACCTTTGTCGGTGGTCTCAGCAATCATCAATGAGAGGATCATGATTGCATCTCTGGAACTTTGACCGTGACCTTTGCAACCTCAACTGTCATGTCCTCGTTCGACCCTCCTCACACGTGTGGGAGGAATTGAGTGAGGGAGATCTTACCAAGTTTGTGCGAGAGCCAAGTTATGAAGATGTCAAGTTCAGAAGTTTACCAGATAAATAGAAAGTGGTAAGTTTAAAGTGAATGAGAGTATGGTCAACACGATCAAAAGCCTTAGTAAAATCGAAATTTACGATGTGCAAAAATCATTGTCCTTCGAAAGTAGAAAATGATCAAAGAAAGAGAGCTGGCAACTGTTACAAGACCTTGTGTTGACGAACCCATGCTGGGCCGCGCTCAGGAGGCTATTCTCGGTTAAGTGATTCATTATCTTTGATCAAGACCTCCAAGATTTTCGAAGCTGCAGAAAGTTTATTGATTGGCCGAAAGTCGTCAAATGACGTAGATTGGCCGTGTTTGGGTATAGACCGAATGTGCATTTCCTTCCACACACTGGGAAAGGTTTCGCCTTCCAGGTCTAGGTTAAATATCTTACAAAAAGGGACGGAAAATATAATTAGCATCCTCTTTTACAATAATGGCAGGGGCGCCATCTGGTCCAGGACTATGATATTGACAAAAACGTTTAATGGCTACGGCTACATCCCAGAGGGTGAAAGTCATGACTTCGAGGACGGCACCGATCCAACCACGGGTGTTCGGAAATAGAGCGGTCGAATTTTCAATAAATGTTCTGGACAAAAATACATTAAAACTGTTAGCCGTCCACTTGTCATCAATTATGCAATTTTAAAAGGCCTTTCGAAGGACGGGGTGTCACGTTTTATTTGGGTATCACGTTGCGGGAAAGAAGTTTCACAAAATTTGACGAGCGTTTTCAACAAATTTGACCTCATCGGCTAGCCGCTTTTCTTCGGACAGCCTTTCAGCCTGATCAATTGATACGTCGAATCAAGGGCAAAATGAAAATATCGTTTTGCAGATGGAATCGATGGGAAAGATTACGCAACCTATGGCAAAAAGATAAAGGGTCGTAAACCTCATCCGTCAAATTAATTATTTTCTTGCGGGAACAAAACGAGAAATAATTGGATCCAAAACTTCGTACGGCTTATTGGTACAGGTATTTACATCCTGACATGGAAGTTAATCAGACCATTCTTAGGAATTAAGATTTTTCAATAATTCTTCGCATATTGAGGACCGGAATTCAAAGAAATAGCTGCATTTTTGAAGACGTTTAATCAGCTTGGAATTCTAGTGAAAAAACAACGATTTCGTTGCCTGAACTCCCAAGTGGACCTAAAGCTGCTGGAGAAAGTTCAACGGAGGGCAACGAAAATAGTCAGAGGATTGGAATGCCTACCCTGTGAGGGCCGCCTAGAAAGACTTAAAATTTTTCCTCTCTCTTATAGGCAATACAGAGGGGATATGATCTTAGTCTTCAAACTGGTCAGAGGAGTTGATTGTGCTCTTCAGATGGCCAACGTTTTTGCATTGGCAAACATAACAAGTTTCCGAGGTCACTAATACAAACTGAAAAGAAATCACGCCAAACTTGAAGTGCGGGCCAACTTCTTTTCCCAACGGGTGACTGACGAATGGAGCAAACTACCAGCTTTGGTTGTTCAGTCTGAAAGCGTTGAAATGTTTAAAAGAAGACGATGCATTTTTACTTGATGAACATATATTTAGTCGACAGCAATGATCGATATACTAAAACGACTATCGCCATGTAACATTTGCTTGTTTTGCTAGCGTCTATCTGTAAATAGGATTTTCAAAGGCTCTGCCTATCTCCCTTATATATACTGAATTATATTAAAGGCAGGCAACCTCGACAAAAGATTGGGTCCAGTATTCTCGATCCTCGAGTGGGGATGTCGACAACCTGATTTCGCATGCCAATATCTACGGCTTCGCGTATGTCCTCAAACTTCCTAGAACCGAAAGGTGGAAAACATCGAGCTTCAGGAAAATTGAAATCATCTGCAATCAAACAATACTTAAAATTTGATTTCATTGGGGCATGAAATACTTGTGAGAGACAAATTATTGAAATCCTTACTGGCATTGGGTGGGTGATAAACACAAGCGATGAGTAAATAGTACTCATTTTTTAAGGTAATTCAAAACCATCAGCTCACTTCAACCACAGTAAATTGTGGATGATCTATGGTCAGAAATGCCAGTGCTTGCTTAACATAGATACAGCTTCTTCCACCATAGCTATCGTAACGATCGTTTGAAGTATAATTATAACCTAGAAGAGAGAATTCGGTGTCGGCTACGGAAGGTGTTGCCGTGTTTCAGTTACTATAACAATATCTGGAAAGTGGACGATGACAAGATTTTGAAGTAGGGACCTTTTATTGAGCAAGGATCTGGCATTTAAAATGAACAGTTAACGTGGGAAAGCTGGTTTGTTTGTGAAGGGCAGTTAAATCATTCAGTGGTTGACGAGCCACTGAACATGGGGAAAGGGTGTTCCTGCCGTCTCTGGAAAAAAGGTTGTGGCGTACTAAACACTCGATGTGGTTAAAAAGGAATAAAATATATCTTACTCCTTTATGTATTGCCGCTTTAATTAGCAGGAGACCTGCTTCAGAATCGAGGAGGCCAGACGCCATTTTTCCCCCTCTGAGCCCCCTCTGATGAAGAGGACATGTACTGGGAGGGTATGGAGGGGAAATGAGGGGCAGGGGAACCGAACACCACTGCTAGCTTTGGGGGCTTGTTTGGGAACCCCGTAGGCAGGATTCTCCAAATTATTTCAATAAAGGTTGCGCAGAGGTTCGGGCTAGTCTAATAGTAGCAGATTGGTGAGCAACACACTATCATCATATTCCCGATCGCAACCAACAAAAAAACGAGCCCGTAGCTCAATGGTTGCGCGTTCGACTCAATTAACAAATTTTGCGGGTTTGAATCCCAGGTGTGCCACACTTGGGATTGGGTATGACTGGCTGATGACGGCTAATAAGCCAGAAGAAGCAATTCAGGTCTCCCTTGTCTTTGTCGGTTCCACTTTATTAACATATGCTTCATGTCGCCATGCGACCGCCTGCGCAGGGCTCAAGTCTGAGCTCCAGGGTACGACGGAACATACATGCTCCTTAAGTAGATTGGTGTGCAACACACTATCACCATATTCCCGATCGCAACCGACAAAATAACGAGCCCGTGGCTCAAGGTTAGATGATAGGACCTTTCGTATTAGTTGACCACTGGTAAAACGACCATGGAAGAAGCGTGCTGCGGGATGGGTGGTACACTGCTGCGAATTCAACAGGAGCGCCATTCCTAGACGAGAATGCTGAGGGTAGTTGGTATTTTTCTGTAGTTGGTAGTTCACGGTAGTTGGAATAAGAGCGTTTTTGGGAGTAGCAGGCGATCGTTAAGGCATATTTTTCTGGTGAGAAGCTAGATTTCTTCGATTTTCGAGTGGCTGAGACTTAAGTCGCACTTGTCTTTGAGCTAACTATCTGCGTTGATTTACTAGGAGTTACTGATGGATTTAACATCGGTCCGGGAAAAAGAGAGTTACTGTTGTATTTAGATCACTGACGATCAACCATAGTCGGTTTCCGTGCACATTTAACTGGTGATTCAGATAACGAGGCTGTTAATGACACCAGATGCGAATTGTTCGACATGACAACAGGAGAGGTAATTTTGTTGTTGCTTGTCGACAGTTTCTTCTGCATTGGAGTGAAATCAGGGGACACTGAGCAATTCTATTTTCAACAGAATTCTCTAATATCATTCTTCCTCAACAGTATGAAGCTAGTGATATTGGGCTATTCCAACTGAGCGAGCGCAGTCACTTAGCGTACACGACGCTGAAATGACAACTGTTCCGTGAGGCTTTACTGTAGTTTTGAACAAGTCAGATTACAATCAAAAGATAATGTCGCTATAAGAATATAGCTCTACATACAGGCTTCTTTCCACAGACCGTACTATGAGACAGATTCCATCTTTTGACAAAGTGAAAAACGCCTTACATGGACGAAACAACTGTCAAGAGATGTTGCAAAATCCCATAGACAATCCGGACCCACTATCTCTTAGATCTACGGATTGACAAAAGTTCATAAACCTGAAGTCACACTGCAACCGGACTGCGACTGCACAGAATAACAAATTTGCAACTGGCTTTTCCGTCAACTTCCTCCACGTACGAGAGATTTTGAAACTTCAATTATAGAACTCTATGGAATTTCCAAAGAAAATGAGAGCAATCCCAATCTCCTTTGATGAGATAATGGTCTCCTTTGATTTCGTTTTTTTGTTCACACCTATACCTCTAGACTTAGCAAGACAATGCATGGACGAATTCCTAAAGTCCTAGGACAGGAATTTTCCCGCAACTGCCCTTCTTGAAAACATAAACCTTTGGTCAGAAACCAATTTTTCGTTCGCTCACCAATACAATCATCAAATGGAAGGAGTTCCACTGGAGTCACGCATATCTGGCTTCCTTGCCGAAGGGACAATGCAGAAACTGGAATCTACGACATTTCCATTATTTAACCCGAAGTTTTGGGTACGAACTGTCGACGAGACGTTTTTTTCGTTAAAAAGGACCGACTAGAAACACTCCACAACACTATCAACACAACCGTTTTGGGAATAAAATTAACACTCGAGAAAAAATTTGACAATAAACTCCCATTTCTGGATGTTCTCGTACAGCGGAAGACAGTACACACATCCGTTCACCGCAAAGAAACACGCGTGGAAGTACTTCTAAACTACGATAGCGACAGTATAATCTCTCACATGAGGAGTGCCATCTACAGTCTACTACATCGAGAAAAAACACATTGCTCTGACGAAGAAAGCTATCGAGGCGAACTCAATTTCTTGTATGATTTATTTTCCCAACATGGTTAACCCAAGGATTTTGTATGTCGATGCATGAAACAATAATTGTCCAAAGAAAAGGAACTAGATAGTTCCAATTAGGCGTCCAAACAAATACATGGCGAATCCGTACTTATATTAGGAATGTGTCTGAACAAGTTGAAGGACGCTTGCGGAAACACCAAATAAAAGTGGCGCACAAACCGACGACTCCATTACGCCCTCAGTTTGTACACCCTAAAGATAGGGATGGATGTCAGGATTTAAAAAAAGTCGTCTTTAAGATCCCATGCGATGCCTGTGATACTATGAATTGTGGTTAAATGGGAAAAGCCTCCTCCACACACATTCACGAACATCCACTAGCGGTGAAGAGGCACGACTATTTGTTCCAAATGGCCATGCACAGCCTTGATACAGGACAAACGTTCAGCCTGAGACAAAACCCGCATCGTCGGGGTCTGCCCTCCAAAAAAGGCCGAGAGTTTCTTGTGGTCATGCACTCCGATAAGTCATGCATCAAACGGTACATTAGATTCCGTGTATAGAAAACGCAGGAAAATGTGAAATAGACGGGTGCCGATCAAAATCTACGGATGCACACGGAAGCCGCTAGTGGTTCATTCATAGAATGACCATCGATTTTGACGTACATTTTAAAAAATAACTATTTTTCGCACATGTACTCAATTCTAATGGTGACCTGGAGAACCAGCGGCGAAAATTCACCAAGAAAGTCAACTATTTTCCCAAAGATCCTCTGTACAGCGTATAATTATCTGCCGTTTCACACTCATACTCAAGCGCATCATCGGAGATAGAGCATAGGGGATAATACATGGGTTCAATAGGTTTTTCGTGCTCACTTGTGATAGGTTTAGCCACCTCGTTTCTCATTGGCCCTCCTCTCGTGCGCCATGGTGCTTGATGGCCTCATAGGTAACTGGTAGGTCGATGCTGCGGTTGATAGAGTTGGCATCTGACTGCCAAGCTTCGATGACTTCTCTCGCCAGTCTGTTTTCGGCTCGGCTGAGCACTTGAGCCCCGTCAAAATCGAAACAGTGGTTGTTTTCTAGACAATACATAGTGACGTGTGATCATATATCCTTTCGCCTTACGACCAAAGTGTGCTCGTGTATGCGCGTACTCAGTCGTTTGTTGGTCATGCCGCAGTAGTTGGCCGGGCAGTCTAGACAGTTGATCTCCGGTTACCTTGCGGAGGCCGTCCTGCAAGAATCGGAAACTCGGGTTTTCCAGACCTACAAGCCTAAATTCTGGATACGCTACGTGGATGACACCCTTGTTATAATTCACTGAGAAGCCAAAGAGAACTTAAACAGGGATCTGAACTCTATATTCCCACAGATTCAATTCACAATGGAGGAAAAGAGGACGGTTCAGATATCAAGGTAGGAGGACGGAACCCTACAGACTGGCGTGTTTCGAAAAGCGACAAACACGGAGAAAATTCTTCAATAAAACAGCAATCAGCCCCTGTCGCATAAACACAGCTGCGTCTGGTCACTTTTTCACCGCATCCAGACACACTGCAGCACAGAGTGTGAGAAGCTGTGAGAACGTAAAACCCTATGGCGCCTCTTTGTCGCCAGTGGATATCCACGAAGCTTCGTAAACAAATGCTTATACCAAAGGCACACAAAGACTGAAGGTGAGCCTTAACAAAGGCCTGAAACATTCCATGTCTTGCCCTATGTGAGGGACGTCTCAGAAGCTACTGAGCACCTGTTAAACCGCTAAATGTGGGCAGTGGACAACGGCCAGAGGCAACCATCCATCGATTAGTTATGCAACCAAAGGGCCGACTACCACCCACAGACACCTCAGGTGTTATTTACCATGTCAACTGTCTAGACTGCCCAGCCAAAGTCTGCGGCATGAATGACAAACGACTGAGTACGCGCATTCACAAGCACACTTTGGTCGTAAAGCAAAAGGGTATATGATCATACTTCGCTATGCATTGTCCAGAAAAAAAAACCACTGGTTCGATTTTGATGGGACTCAAGTGCTCGGCCGAGCCGAAAACAGACTGGCGAGAGAAGTTATCGAAGCTTGGCAGTCAGACGCCAACTCTATCAACCGCAGCATCGACCTACCAGTGAACTATGAGGCCGTCAAGCACCATTGGCATACGAGAGGAGGACCAATGGAAACGAGGTGGATAGACTTATCGCAAGTGAGCACGAAAGACCTATTTAACCCATGTTTTCTCTCTCTCTCTCTCTCTCTCTCTCTATATATATATATATATATATGGACATCTGACGGAAAGCTTTCTCACAGTGGGTCATTAGAGCATGGAACAGAATCCCCGATGCAGCAGTCCTCTCAAGTCATGTTGAAGCATTTAAATACAAGCTAGATACTCATATGCTGAAAAATCTCTGTACATGAAATCAAAATTTTGTCAGTGGTGGGAGTTTTTCCTCGCTTCCAGCTTCAGATGTATTAAAATTCATACATATCGAATTGATTGTTGTAAATAATTTTTTTAATATTTGGCACTGTTTGGGTGCCGTCAAATCATTTTGATTATATTAACATTTTTAGGTAAACATGAACCTAAAGGACGAAAGCCTTATTCCCTCAATAAACTGACTTAACGTGACTTATATGACTATATATATATATATATATATATATATATATATATATATATATATATATATATATATATATATATATATATATTCTCGTAACATGGCGTTCTCCTTTCCAAAGTTTTCTTTCCCACCTTTGAGACATATTCGGTTTCGAACACATTGCACTTCAAGCACTCGTGATTTCTGGCAAGGTCGAACAATCTGGTCACTTGAGCACATCACTGTTAGGTCTTATAGATCAAAATAATTTGTTGCCCTTGCCTATGTAATATTCTTAAAATGAATGAAGTGTTTAAATGTCATTCCTAACTAAACAGGTGGCTATTATTTTGTAACACTTTCCCGCATATTACGCGATTTAGCCAACTTTAATATGTTTGTAAATATCAGTTTTTCTCATCATCCTTCAGCTACTCTTGACAGTAAACAACAGATGCCGTCTTCGCACGGTTTTCAGCGACTGCAGACTGGCCCCTTGCCCACCATTGCCCCACCCCCCACCCTGCCATAAACCGGCCTTTCTAAATAATGCCGGACATAAAAGTGCGCACATTCCTTTTCAAATTTGTGGGCCTCAGTAAAAACGCGCAGTATGTTTATTGGGTTTTAATTTGCGCATTTTAATAATAGTTTACGACTTGATGAGAAATTGAGCTGTTTTAATGTACTGAAAGGCCAATTTTAACTTGGCGACACTTCGAGCTGTGCTGCTGTTGTCTGTGTTGTCGGAAGTAAAATGGCCTCAGGTCTACCTGCGCGCATTATGAAGGTATTATATTTATTTTTCTATTACTTCTTGCTATTTAGGAAACACTAAGACTCCAAAAAGAACCCGTTGAAGGAATTCAGGCTTCCCCTGACGCAGCGAACGCTCGTTACTTTCGAGTTGTTGTAGAAGGTCCTAAAGATAGTGCCTATGAAGGAGGATATTTCAAGTTGGAACTTTTCCTACCAGAAGATTATCCGATGTCACCGCCTAAATGTCGGTTTATGACCAAGATATATCATCCAAATATCGATAACCTGGGTCGAATTTGCCTCGACGTCCTAAAGAGTACGTTCCTTCGCTGCTTACCACTTTTTGACCATCCTTCTGTGTTAGCTGTCTTACATACGTTCGATAATAATATAGTCAATGATGCCACCTGGATTGAATTGATCCACCTTTAAAATACCTGATAATTTTGCTTCAACTCTAAGTGTACCTGATTTCATGTTAGAACAGAATAGCCATATCCTATATAGTCGCCCAAGCAGCAAGTCAGTCGACTTACCACGTTGGCTGAGCTACCAATGGCTATCCGAATTTGCCTCACGGTGTGTTCATACTGCTGTCTCGTCCATTTTAGTTGGGACATTCACTGCTTACCTGGGAGTTCTTTCTAATTTACCGATTGGTCGGTAGCGCTTTTGCGCTGCAATTCCAATTTACCGGCTATTGCATGCCTGTATATGTTACTTCCATATGCAAGTTAAACAGGAAATTACAAGTTGCCGTGACATTCGTTCAACGAGTTTCCCTACTACGTATCTTAATTTCTTTTGTTCCATTGTTGCTTTACTCTCCCTGTGATACTTTGTCGGTTTAACTTCTTATATTTGTAGGGATATCATAAGATTTTCGCTTATCTTCCGTATTTGTGTTAATATTAGATAAATGGAGCCCGGCGTTGCAGATTCGGACAGTGCTCCTATCGATTCAAGCCTTACTGAGCGCACCTAACCCTGACGACCCCCTTGCCAACGATGTTGCGAAAGAATGGAAAGAAAACGAAAGTCATGCCATTGAAACAGGTTAATATAATTTTAAATTTTTAAAGCTTGTAGGATTACGGGGATCTGACCCGTCAAGTTATTTCGTCTTCAATGAGCTACCCTTTGTTGGGCCACGATTTAAGTTATCCTCTGACAGCCGATTGTATGCATTTGTCTCTGTTCTGATATCCGCATTAGCTGACTTCGAATACGTTATCCTCCGGTAGTCTAAATTAAGATGGTTTGTTAGACCATTTAAGGTATAGAGTTGTAGAACTCTCGGCGAGACGAGGCAGCACTGCTTTTGACATTATCTTGTTTTTGATAAAGCTCCCATTCAACAATGATCGTTTTTGCTGTTTTTAATCAAGAATTTGAATTGGCAATCGGCAGTATCACCTTCTCTACATATTCTTGGCTTCCGACCTACTGTGACTTCTGTTTCACCGTAGGACCGCAGAACTGTTGGTACTTTCATCCACTGCGCTTTAATCTGGAATAATCCGTAAGGGTCCCCTTGCATGGAAATTCGAATTAACATGATCTTGCTAGCAGAGTTCAGTTATGTTTTTGTTTAGTCTTTGAATACTTCAAGGAACCACAGCGGGACCGTGAGCTGGATCCTGTCCGCAACTAAACCCCACTTGTCTCTTTGGCTCGCACATTTACCCGTAGGCCGTCCCATGCCTTACAAAGAAAGTTAAGACGAACTGCCGGGCAATTACAATACTAATATAGATTTAAGTGCTGTCGCAACTACGGTGATCGTGTCATTTCTTTTGATGAATCGGGATTAAATATGTGGACTGCAGTAACTAGCTCGTGTAAACCTATTCACTTAACGTGTCCACTTCCATCGGATAACAGGTCAAACTGTTCATTTTCTCTTTTTCCAGTTATTAGGCGCCGTTAGTATAGCTGCCGAAACCCGATACGGTTCGTGAAGGGAAGTTTAATCGGTCAAATCTAATTTTAACGGTCGATTATACAAATGGTCGGCAGAAAAAGTGTATCATAGGTATTTTTAGTCGTAGATTTAGATCATCATAACCAAGGCTCAACCCATGTACTTGGGGGAACCACACTCATATGAGTTGCAGTGCACACGTGTTGGTTCAATAATTTGCCAGTCCGAAGAAGGACTCTAAAGTTCCCTGTTGTTTATGGAAAGGCAACTTTTGTCGACGCACCTCCCTCTAGAAGCTTGTTAATACTTCAGCAACGGAAGCCTGGTTTTGTTGAAATAAATGTCCGGCTGGTTTGAAAAGTTGTATACTAAGAGGTTGAAACTTGGCATCAAACGTGACTTCGTGGCCGTACAGCAGGTTAACTTCGACCCAAGCCCCTGTTTCGAAATTGTGTAGCGGGAGTTTTTTGAGGTACTCTAAGGCGATTTAGCACGCCATATGTTCTCACTCGACAGTAAGTGTTCAGCGCGTCATCATTTCAAGCTGAATTTCTAAATATTTATCAATGAACAATTAACGGCAGTTTTATTTTCCTCGTAAGGCAATGTCCACATGATCAGTGTTTCGGGCGAAGACCTTTTCGCTAGCCGAGTATCCGTATGATCATAGAGTTCAGTGTGGGAAACCGTATCTGTCTCTTAATTAGGTCAAATTCTCAAGAGAACATCAGATTCGACGGGTAAAACCTCGTATTTTATTTTCTGAGGGCAGTTCCTGCTGCGGGTTCGGTGACGCGGTTGAAAGCCGTGGACTCCACTGTCGCCGTCTATGAACTTAATAACTTCCATTGACCCACTTGGGAAAAGTTTGGCGGCTTCGGTGAGATTCGAACTCACACCGGCAAGGGAAAGGCTTTAGTACAGCCAACTGAGCTACGAGCCCCCACCGGAAGCCGCGAGTTTAGTCTCACTTGGGTCAAGTTACCCGCCCAGGCAAGTGATTAAACTCGTGGTTCCCAGTGGGGCCCCGTAGCTCAGTTGGCTAGAGTGTTGGCTGTACTAAAGCCTTTCCCTTGCTGGCGTAGGTTCGAGTCTTACCGAGGCTGCCAAGTTTTTCAAAGTGGGTCAAAGGAATTATTCAAATCTGCCAAAATCCTCAACTAATTAATCGTGCCTGGTAGTCATCTGGTGGATTCTACCTTGATTGCTTAGGAAATCCTGCTTGGGCAGTCAATTTACTGTATTAGAATTTGTGGATTCCATACGTTGCAGTAGGCTGGGTGTGTAACTTGACCCATGTGTGATTAAACTCACGGCTCCCGGTGGGGCCTCGTAGCTCAGTTCGCAAGAGCGTTGGTTGTACTAAAGCCTTTCCGTTGCTGGCGTGGATTCGAGTCCCACCGAGGCTGCCGAGTTTTTCACAAGTGGGTCAAATGAATTATTCAAATCTGCCAAAATTATCTACCTATTAATCATAATTGACAATTGCATCATTTCTCTGAGTTATTAGCTCTGCTGACGGTTTTATGTCATCCACCACAGCCTAGGTTAATATTGATTGTCACTTTTAAGCTTCAAATCTCAGCCTGCGATGACGCAACGTTTAGGTCCACAGAACTGCGCACGCCTACATCCGTGTAGTATTGCTCCAGGCGTTTATTGCGCCTTAGTGCATGTTTCTGCCAGCTATATACTTGCTGCGATTTTCGCTGCTCCTATTTCCTTTATTTTTTCCTTAAATTGCAGCCCGTGCTTGGACACGTCTGTATGCCAGCGAAAAGCCCTGAGGTACGCCGGATCTCGGCGATCGGAACCGGTTCATATAATTTGTCGATACCAATGCCCAAGACTTCGCTAGCCATTCGTTCGAACTAGCGTTTTGTGAATCGCCAACAATCTCTTCGAAAACTTAACATGTGCTTACTCCAATTCCAAAATCGCAGATGTTCATATACATTAGGAATTCACACGTCATTTCCAATAACACTTGTTTTTTCTTAGGCGACTTTTACTGTCGATTTCATTTGAAAAATTTATTCCAAAATCAAAGACAGTCGCTCGTTCGGAAGCCTGCGTGTCATATCTGCGACAGTTGACAAATCGAATTCCTTTCGCACTCGAATAAATAGAACCCTGTGCAACCGGTCACCAGGATTTTAAATAGCTTCTTACTGACCGTGTTTATAGGTACCTTGTGTGAGGTAGCGCGCGTCTATCAACACCAAGGCAATAATTTCTGAAATTATTAAGTGCAGGACATGTGGTTAATTGACCGGAACATGAATTTTTTAATGGTCAGACCCGAAATTTCAATGGACATTTAGGCCAAAGGCAATCAACCACTGTGCAGTAACCGCGTAATGCCCATTCTAAAAACAAGCAGTACTAAAAGTATTATGAATCTTATATGGCAAAAACGTTATACCCTACTTCCGACATAGATACTAGCTAAAAATCCAGAACCTGTTTTGCCGACGTTTTTGCTGCTGCGTCACGGTATAACATCTTTACTATATACAACATTGTAGGTTAGAATCTGTAGTCTAATGTTCTTACTGACGTTCATCCTGATTTACGGAAGGGTGGTCTTCCAATTAGTTAAACTGGCCGAACTCGGGTCAGAACTAAATTCCCCCAGAGCCCATCAAAATTCTGTCTAAAGTATGTAGATACTGCGTCTGTGCAGTCATCAGAATCCATCATGTTTTTTTATTAGAAGAACATACAACAAATGGTGTGTTCTCCATGCTGTGAGGTAACCAATAAGGTTTAATTACGTACCAATTTGGTTGGTTCATCGGCCCGCATAAAGCACACAAGAGGAAGATCTTTGTCACTTGAGGAATAAATAACTGCATTTGCCCTAAGTCGCCCTTGAGAGGCTTTGCAGTTAGGTTTGCTCGGTAGCGGTGTCCGCGAGCTCCTTGTATGCGCTCTCTGTGTTTTACCCTAGCCGGGCTCTCACGTTTTTTCCATATAAATATCGTCAGTAGAAATACGCTCATATAGGATTGTGGCTTTCCCGTGGGGAATATGTTGTGCCGCTGGACAACTACACGATAAACGATGGAGGTGGAATCTGTCGTTTTACTTACGGGGTATTCCACGGGATCGTGTCGTGAACCTCTTTTCTCTACTATCCCGGGTTTATATATGGATAAAAGTGGATAGCCAGTCTAGGGAGGATGTGTGCCGTAGTGCAGTGAACTGCACGTATGGAGTTTTTGACAGAAAGGTTTGCTGTCTCATTAAATATCAACCGAAAAATATAACTTGAGTTAAGTTGAAAGTTAATTATCGTACAGCAAGCATAATCCCAAAATATTTTGGTCACACCAGGATGCCGGCTCTCAAACAAGCTTAATTCCGGCCGCCTACATAAACCAATAAATAAGTAATATGGATTTTATGTGCAAAATGTTTCCTGCACTAAACTACGTGTATATAAATGTACGATTTTCCGTTCATGGAGAATATACAGCCTTTAATTTTTAAACCCTGAATGCTGACATTACAGCAGGTTGGGTTCAAAATTTTGCAGGAATTTCGAAAGTATAATATTTGAATAGGGCTTTATTTTCTACAAACTAATACATGAAAGAATATTTTTGTGCATTTATGTATTTGAATTTATGAGGGCATTGAAATCAATGAGATAATGTATACAACTTAATTCTTCCTTTTTACGAAGCGTACTTTTCGAAGGCGACCGAAAATAAGCTTGTTCAGAAGTCGACATCCTGTTGTGTCTGAATTATCGTGCGATAATGCTAAACGATGACTAATAGTACAACGCTACTTAAGTAATCGTTCTTGATTGAAAACATATTTCAGAATTTCGGTTAATATTTTATGAAAACTTTCAGTTATGGATGACTCGAATGGCAGCCGCCAAGCGGTTATCGCATCATAGGCAACCCATCCTCGATGAAGTGGGCAGTCGTTAATTGTTACGCGGTAGCATAATGGCAACATCTTATAACTACCGCAACTCCCTGCATATGACTTATCCGTATTTTATGCTTTTTCTGAAGATGGGTTAGAGCACGAATCCAAAACTTCAGGCGAATAAAGTTCTTGTTCCACTGATCACGTCTGTTTCCTCACACCGAATTACTTGGACTGGCACTTTCGCTTATATCGACAGTAGTATCCTAGTCTATTTGAGCCTTTTTAGATAAATTATCCATCCCTGCAAGTTACAGCTAAACAAAACTAGTCTGCATGTTTGATGTGCTACTCAACCGAGATCATGCACGCTAGTAGTTAATTCATCATCAATAAGATACTCACTCCCTGACTTGCAGCATTTTAACGGTGCCTATTTAGGTCCATCATTATGACCATCTAAGAGTTCACTCTCACAAATAACCGACGATATTTTCGTGCGAACTCTAGCATGAATACGGGCAATTGATCTGGCGCGTGCACTTCGCAGGTTCTGTTGTAGTCTTGCAATAGTTGGCAATATTTCTATCGAACCGTGGAGTCTGGGGTATCTGAAGTCAGAATCTGTCTTCGGTTGTGACCGTCTCGGATAGTAATTTAAGGCAAAATTTCCTGGCAGTCGAAATATACGTAACTGGTCTTTTACGTCTATCCAACCTGAGCCAAATTAATCAAATATTAATTTGACCCAATTGATGAAAGCTCGACGGCTTTGGTGGGATTCAGATCCACGATAGCAAGGGAGGGCTTCAGTACAGCTAACTCCCAGACCACCTGAGCTACGACGCGCTACCAAGAGCAGTGCGTTTAGTAATGAGTTTCACAGTCGAATCAAATGAATTAGTTAAATCTGCCAAAACCAACACTTAATTAGTTGTGCCTGGTAGTCATCTGGTGAATTCTAGTTAGCTTGCGAAGGAAATTCTGCTTGGACAGTTAGTTTACTGTGTTAGAGCTGGTGGATTGCATACATTACGGTAGGTTTAGCGAGCAAATTTACCCAATTGTGATTAAACTCACGGATCCTCATGGGGCCTCGTAACTAAAATGGTCAGAGCGTTCGCTGCACTGAAGCCTTCAACTCGCTGTTTCAGGTTCGAATCCCACTGAGGTGTCCGAGTTTTTCACAACTGGGTCAAACGAATTACTTAAATCTGCCTAAAACCCCTATTAATTGGATGATTGTGAATGTTGCCAAAACGGTTGGTAGCGCTTAGTGCAGTAAAAATTAGCATAAAGGGGTTCAAAGTAAAATTACTTAAGTTTTTATAGGTCCTTCCAACCGGGACCGACTAAATAATATATTTCTTAGACATTGTCTGTATTAGTGTCAAATTACGTAAAGGAAATTCAGTTTTATAACGGTTTTCATAGGGACGTCGTTCGATCGGCAATTTTTGAGATGGGACAATATGGGGAATACTGTAGTTGTTACAACCCCATTTAAACCTGCAGCAAGGTACAGAATCCTTAACGGGACAAACATTTGATTCCCAAAACAGGAAACCGTTGGTCGGTGGTATGCATATAAACATGGTCCACCATACTGGCAATACACCTGCCAACCTGGGATCGTGTTTCACGAATTTTCTGCGGCTGCCTGATAAATATGAATGGTAAACTGGTGAGCACAGCTGCGACTTTGCATAAACTGGGAGACCGAACATGCAAAGTCCAGTTTCGAAAACTGACTGAAACAACTTTCAAGCTGAACCATAGATCCGCAAGGATGACACCTTTGTTTGGAAAATAAAGTATGCATTATGAAAGGCTATTGCTGTGTCGTTGAAGCAATTGGAATTCGCACCATGAAATACAGTAATATATTGCCTTTTTCTAATTGACCTGTGTGCTACTGAGCCCGTACCGTCTCGTCGGAGGAATCGCTACCGGAGCCTAAATTAAGTCGGCCGTCACACCAGGCTCAGATCCTGCGGAGTGGGATTGCCATAGAGGCTATATTAAGAGGAATTCTTTGAAGTCTGACTTTCAGTCCGCCAGTCAGCCACTCCACACAAACACCCACTGGGCTGACCACGTGGTCCAAGTTATCCCATCAGTTGGCAACCTTCCAATCCAAGAATTTTAGCGCAGGGTGATAGTTTCAAGCGCGTCGGATTATTTAAAGTGAGGAAAATGCGCTGACCTGTCGAATTCACTCTCTACTTCTAGCCATCGTCTGAGTCGGGAGATGGACACAGCTGCTCATGACCTCGTCTACGCGTATTACGTACGCTGACCTGTCTTTGCTTATTTCTCAGGAGTGGTCTATGAAAACCGCTTTCAATATGACGGACTTACATTTGGTCACTGTTCCAGTTGCCCTTTTCGTTTTAACGTTATATTATGAACGGCATTTTACGTTTGCATCAGGTAGTGGCTGATTCCATCAGTGGTTTACTTTAACCACTTTACCGAACCCTCCCCATCTTTGTCTCTGTTCACGTTGGATCACTACCACTAAATCTTCCTCTTCGTAACCCGCATGCCAAATCACAGGCCCAGCATTTTCGCCTCAATTCGATTTCCGACGGTTAAGCCCAGATTAATCTCCTAGGAGGTGCCCGTACTAGGTCGCTAATTCTTTGATTTGAGCGTTCAAGGCTCTATCTGCTTGGCGAGATGCCTAGTAAGGAGTCTTTTTTTCTCTAAAAACGTCTTCCGTCCACCCTCAGTTGATCAGGGAGCCGGTCAACCTTGTATGGACTTCTCGGGGTTGACAGAGCGCGAGAATTTAATGGGCAGAACCCCTCCTCATTTTTCCTTCTGTTTCAGTGGTTGAAAGCTCGGGCGCTCAGACTGGTCTCTGTTCATTTTTCACCCAAAACACAAGCAAACCATGCAGCTGCTCAATACATGCTGACATTTTTTAACCGGAATACAAGTCAGCAGAAACAAGGACCATGAGGCAGTTGCTATCGGAACTGAAGAAGGGGCGCAAGAGATTGTGAACTGGGAAATGGACATAGGCTTCGCGCTAAAACAAACAGCCATACTGTGACATTTAGACCGCCGTGAATGACGACCTCTACCGTGGGCCGCACAGTATGATGGGCAGGTGGGCGGTGAGTTACGCACGAACTAGCGTAATGTGGTGGTGTTGGACTCTTTCAGCACATACTGCAGTCTCCCCTGTCTCAACCACCTGAGACAGGTGTCAAGAGAGAATAACGTAGAATAAAAACGGGATCTGACGCAATGTTTGACGAAACTAGGCGTCCCAACTACGCCTGCCAAACCCACCCCATGATATGTGCCTAAATAAACAGGACTTCACACAAACACGGAAGAGGCGACTTAGGTCCCAAATAAGTGAGAGTGTCATAGAGACCACGCTAGGAAGATTCCGTTAGAGTCTGACTCTCCGTCCTCAGAGGAGGACCGTGTCCCCCCGTCAGTCGGCAGCCCTCTAAGCCGAGGCATTTAGCGCATCAGGATAAAAACCCAAACGCGTTAGATTGGTTAACGGGAAAAATATATGCCAAGTGCCCTCTATGCAGCAGTCCACTGTACGAGTCGGTCCGTAAACTGGTGTGGGGAGTGGGCGTAGTGGCTGACAGAATAAGAGGGATTATCTGTGCGTGCCACATTCAATTTGGTCCGTGCACAACACAGCAAGTTCGCACGCAAACGGAGAAAGAGTCCGTTGGGTCTGACATGCATGAAAATGTCATTAGAGGCCACATTAAAAAGGAGCCACTGAGCTCAGTAGTCAGCTCACTGGCCTGACTACGAGATTTGAGTGGAATCCTCAGTTAGCGAACCCTCAAACCATGACGTTTGATGCGTCGCGATAGCCTCAGATGCGTCGGTTTGCTTATCTGAAGGAGTTGCGAAAATTCTTGTGGCAGTATTCAGAAGACTATTTGTCGAGCCTGCATTTGTTCTCTTTAAATTCTCGTCAGGCCAGTACACGAATATAGCACCGGCGTCGAGTAAATCACGTCAGTTATTAGAAAAATCAATTGAAGTTCATCTTAAACCGCAAGCGGTTGTTCGAATATGGGATGGAAGGTACTAAAAGTCAGCGAGCGTCGGGAAGAGTTGAAAAGATGACGAAGGCACGATAACTGGGATGGTAGGTTGGGTAGTCTGAGCTTTTGAACTCGAACAGAAGTTCCTCATCAGCGAGCGTTGGAGTGTAATAACGTATGGACATTTATGCAGTCATACCATGGAGTGGGGAAGGGGGAGTTTTCTTCCGTGACTGGGTCTGGTTTGCGTCACCTGGCTCACGGTGCTCTCGGTGTGGTGGTGGCTTTTGTCCTTGGTGGTGACGCCACTAACAAACCTGCCATCCCAGTACTCGTACCTTCGTCTTATTTCCAACAAGAACCTAAGATGCTCAAATTCGCTTCCATTCGTGCAAATTTTTGGCGCGATGCGCATCGCACAGCTCACAGCTGGGCGACATTCTCCACGCGAGAGGCGGCAACCTATGAACTTCTGCGCTTTCTGCATAAGTGCGTTCGTCGCGGACTGACATCGAAGTGCCTTCGTTACAAAGCTCCTGTGAATACAGAGGTAGACAGAAGCGTTATATAACGCTTTCGAAAAGCAAATGACGCCAGGGCTGATCAATGACTGCAGCCTGCGTTTGCGCAAGTACCAAGCTGTCACTGAAGTAACAAGGATGGAATGCGTAGCGTCGTTTGGCGAATCCGTTACTGATTGGCCGGACTGAGCAACATAAACTCTAGAAAAAATGAGACAAGAAGTTACGCATACGAAATTGGAACGAAAATTCTCATAAATCTGAAGCCAATACCGCTGAAATTGTGGTAATAAACTTATGGTGAAAGCAGTTAAGTGAACCAGAACATCGAATTGTTGAGCCACGAAGTCAATTTCAAACCATCTGATGCTACAAAAGCCGACTGCATTGCCGCCCTTGAGGCCATCTTATTACGAACTATCGCAACCGATGGGGCTAAACATACTCTGCGTCAATAGGTTACTTCCCGACTGATGACGAATGGAAAAGCCAGTTATATGTCGCCCGTAGAAATAGAAGCAATGAAGAAAGTAAAAAAGACTAGCATTGCTGATAAAAGCGAACAGGTGAGTTCCAGGAAGTGGATCAGAAGAAGAAGAAGAGGCGAGAACTCGAAAATGCGACTGTCTCTAAAGATGGGTTCGGATGAGCATCCGAAACACCAGGCTAATTAAGCTCTTGTTCCAGTGATTGACTTCTTCTTCCAGGAACATTGTGTTAATTGACCTGACTTTTCGGATTCGCTCACGAACCCACCATCAGAGACATTTGCAGAAAAGGGTAATTTTCGCTTTTTCGGAGAAGCTGGGCTTCTAAGCCTGACACGGATGCCCGAGCACGTAGCAGCAGTGGGGAGGAAGAACACTAACTCTCAGGTTACGCCTCATGCGACGGGACCCGGTCACACCGTTAAGTTTGATGATGCCAAAATTCTCGCAAGGGCTGACACCCGCGTGACCCGCGAACTGTTAAAGTCATGCTTCTCTGGCCCGCAGTCGATCAATAAGCGCATTGACCTCGCGGCTCCATATTCTGTGTTTCAATTTTGTCAGGGCAAAATTGATAGCCACTCGGGGGGATACGGGTGACCAGCAATCCCGGTGACAGTGAGCCGAATGACCGAGTGACTGGTTCGCCATGAATCGACAACGGTGATGATATCACGGTAATGAACGACTCGGGTCATCATCCCATCAACTACGACTCCCAGTGATAAACAGGAGGACTGCCAACGATAGAAGGCCTGTGGTGGTCTGGCAATCATGTCCCATAAATACGGCGCACCTTGTGCCTAAGTACCCTTTACTGTAACTGTCTCTGATGATGTGTTCGAGAGAGAATTCGAAACCTCGGGACAATAAACACTGTGGCAGTCCGTTCCTATGTGCTTCGCTTAGTTCACCCCCCTTGGTCAAGACCGTCGGCTCACGTGATAGCCGGAGCAGACGTTGACCACACCGTCCGTCTTACGCTCCTGCTTTGACGGCTCGAGTCTTGGCACCAGCCTCGCGAGTGCTCGAAACCAATCAACGCGCGCCATTTCACCGCAGGGGACAAATGACGCACTGGGGTCAAGTGGTCTCAACAGCATAGAAAGAACAAGAACAGCTGGCCAAAGGAGACTGTTGGCGGCAGTTGCGTGCAGAGCCCCTTGTAAGCCCTTTGTCTCAGCAAAAGCTCGTCCTACCTAACTTGTCTTCCCTGACATCTGATTTGGGAAATTTTCGTGTTGTCGACTTCACGAGATCAACAACACCATGTTTCAGTGATCGCCTCTTATTCTTCTGAATGTAAAACATATCATAATGCTGTCAGATGAAAAATGAAGAGCAAATGTCGTGATGAACCGCGTTGATTACAACTAGAAGACATAAGCTCCCCTGGACTACCAACAGCCATTAAAGCCCACACTTTCCTCGCTGGTTAAATCGATGATCGTCCAGCTGACGGAATTCCTAAGCCACTCAGACGCAAGAATGTAGTCTTACTGGACAAATGGGACAGGTGAAGCCACAAAATCCAAAAACCACATACCTAAATTACCCTTGTGACCAATTGTTGCCCTGAAACGCTGCCCCACATATTCTTGTCAAATGGATACATTACAGCTGCTGTACCCATTAGCAAAGACCTTAGCTGTTACGATCTTTGGGCCTAGTAGCGTAGAAAGAGATAAGAAGTACGACGCTAGTTGAGATGATAGTTTTTACTATACAGAATTATTGGAGAAGGGGCTGGAAGAGGGCACGTTCAACGCTACAAGAAGGACGATTGCAAGTGTGAGACAGTGTGGAGACTATGCTTGAATCAGCCTTGAAGGCGCTTGGCCAGTTTGCGCTCCTGCGACCATTATAACCTCCTTCATATGAGCATGTGGAGGAGAAAATTCAGATTGCAGTGGCCTGAGATGGCAGCCTATCTTTACCTTGCCTGAAAATAGGGTCAGTAGAGAAGAATATTTGAGCCTTTGTTCTTGGAAGGTTCGTAAGGCAGTCTGATCGAGGCATTTTCTAAGGGGTTCATCCGCAACGTCCCCTTAAAAAGAGACTCTGAGGAATAGAGTTTTCGTTTCGGCAGTCAGTATTTGTAATAAAATCTACCAGGATACCGTTCTCCCGAAGCAGGTTATGGATCCTTCTAAGCTCCTCCTTGATGTTTTCTGCTGACAAAAGTTACTAACCCTGTGCGCCGAACAATGGACTATATCACCTTTTGTTGCAGGGATATGAAAATGCCGAACTTCGTCCATCGCTTAAAACAGGTTTTGTTCTGATGGAATTCCCTTCGGAAGCTACCGTCAGGTTTCCTGCTTAGAAGGATGTCCATAAAAGGGAGCGGAGCAGTCTTTTCCATTTCCACCATCTACTCTGCCTGATATGCAAAATTAACGAGGTCAAATGCATCGGTTTCTGTGAGGAACAAAATGAAGATGCAGCCTTTATAGTCAGACCATAATAAATTCAGCCGATACAGTTCTGAAACATGCCTACTTTTGTTTCATTTTAGCGAAGTGGAACGTGCAAATTAACTTCCTTTGTTTTAAAATGTCAAATGAGGCACCACTAGACATAGATGTATTATGGCTGACAACGCGAAGGTTTCCCAAACCAGAAGTTAGGGAAGACTACTTCAAGGCATCGCAAGTCGATTTAAATACGCGCGTTGGCGGAGTATGTCTCAAGCGAGTACACAAGGCTTGAGAGGCTCGTCAATTTTACCGTAATAGCGACGATTATGTGCAACTTTATTGGCCTGATCGCCCAGTCGAATTTTATTCACCTCTGCAAGGAGAGATTCAGCTAAGACACGTCCGAAAGGCGAGGCCATAGCAACGCCGTCATGTACATGGACATGGTTGTCAAAAAGGAACTGCACATTCAATGTGCACCGTAGTAATAGATCGATGACAATTTTCGTCGGAACTCATATTTTCCGGTAATTGGTCGATAGGAATTTGCAGATTTAACCAAGTGGGTGGGGCGTTTGTAAAAATGTGATGATATGCCAATCGCGAACATAACCATGCATGCCTTTATCTCGTGGTGTGCGTTTGTGCCGTGCAACGCAAAGAAGTTCTTTCTGTTTTTGTTATTGATTCATACATGCTTGCTTTTATAAATGCATCGTTAACTATATTTAAATAAGAATCCAGGAAAACGCGATGACGATAAATTAAGCGATATGGGGCCAAGATTTTAAGTGAAATTGAGGAGGAAGTCCGGAAAAGATGAAGGCAGAACAGTTCTCGTACGAGCATGCACTACGGATGCTTGATGGTAATAATTCATTCTCTGAATCGGCAGTAGATGATGCACCGTCGGTAAGTATAGTGTGCCTTTGTGGACGAGGTCAATGTGCATATGGATTTTGCAGGCAGAAAAAAGAAAGAGGCTATCCCGGAATCCAAGCTGTATGAAGTGATTATAGCTAAGCTTCCTTATTTCCGACGGTGGCCTAAATTACAGAAGTTTTTTGTGGCATGGAAAGCTGACGGCACGGCGACCTTTACTGACCTCGAGTCAGCCGTAACCAAGCGACTCAAAGCATCACTGGACACCCTGGCCAAGCGTCTAATGAAGCAAATTATTACCATAAAATCCGGCGTTGAGTTCATTTAAAACACTAATTACAGATTATTTTTTAACTTTAACACATTTCCTGAAACATATTCCCATCCACAATTTTAGCGTTATATAACATACTACTCCCTATTTTTGTGCAAAATTATTTTATAATTGTTTGTCCGATGCCCTGTAGTGTGACGGGTAGGTAACCCTTTGTCCAACGTCCATTATATGTCGGCCTTTTTTAATTTGCAGTGTCATTGATATCAATAGGGAGCTCAAAGGTTTCGCCTATATTTCCCTTAATAAAAATGAACTGAACTGAACTGAAAAAATATGTGGAGTATCGTCTAGTACCCGTCTGACCCAGAAACACCCTTACCGATGGACGGCCGGGATATTTCCTGTGAGCAGTGACTCGCATCAATCTGTACTTGTACATAGCTCCTTTTGTGTTAAATTTTTGCAGCATACCTGCGTACGTTTAGTCCTCCCCTCCGCAAGGAAGGGTGGCGTCGTGTTGTTCAATACGGTACTAGTCATTGGGTCGTTCAAATTTTGCACTTGCAACTGGGTTAAAAAGTACTGGATGCCGGGGACAGGATAATAGATGCGAAGCAGTAATTAACGGAGAATGACGTGGCAACTAGATCAAACGGGAAGTGCTTACATGAAGCTTTAATATAGAGAAGACAACCACCACCATGCTTATTAATGCGGTCTTGACGGTAGAGATCATATTTGTCTATGACAAGCAAAGTCTCAGAAAGTAAGGGATGGGTCCAAGATTCAGTTACACATAAAACAACGGGCATTAACTCGAAAGAATGACTCTGAGTTGGGTCATCTTATTTATAAAAGGTCTAGCATTAAGTAGTATGACATCTAGTGTAATTCAAGTATCCAAACTAGGGTTATCGTTATAAAAAAAGTGAAGAAGTGTAAGTAAGTTCAAAGTTATTGTGGTTTGGATGGTAACTGCCAACTGCTCCAGAAGTGTTGGTATAAGGAACATTAGTAACAAAAGTCTGATAGATATATCTAAAAGGTGTAGGAATATAACTGTCCAGTATCGAACCACCATAGGGGTTAAGACCTGTTGGTAGTTAAAATGGAATGAAGGAATTTAGCTGTAATAAAGAGGCTGGTGGGAGAAAGTAAACAGCTATAAGAATTAAATGCTGGAAAGTCGGGTCTTGTATATCGGTTAACATGGTTAGGGTTATTTGCCTGTTGGAGAGACTTGGTTAGTTTTGGAGAAGGCAGCGTGAGCTTAGTTAGAAATACGTAACCTTGCTTTTCGGTTTGGTTTGGATTTACGTCCTTCGATCGACTTGCCTTAGGCTATATAATTGGGGCTATAAGATGACCCGTAGGGTTATGGGACGAGCTAGTTTGTGGAGGGTTAAATAAGTAATCTTTAAATTGAGATGATAGCTGATTTTGTATTTGAAGTACGGTATTTATGTCTAGTGGCTTGGGAAATTTCCCGGAGAGGCCTGTAGAACTGCGTTTTAGAAAGGAAACTGTCGGTCTAAGTGCTTTAGACGGGTTTGAAGGCATAAATGCTTTAGACGGGGTTGCGGACATTACTTGTTCGCTAAATGCACCGGAAATTTCGTTAATCGGAGGTGGAGAAAACGAAGTAGAAGGTGGAATGGAGGGGCTGACCGAATGGGATATCTGAGGAGATGAATTAACCGGTGCATTGAGGTTAGTGGACACATGACCAAACTTGTGAATATTAGGTTGAGAAGTTGATGACAGAAAAGACCCCTTTCTTCGCTCAATTGGGGTAAGATCTCGACTAATGAAACATTTTGTCATTTCCAAATAGTAAGAAGTGCGACCTCGTTGAGCGAAGAGTGAGTCCACCTCAATGGTTGAAAACAATTTAACTTAGGTAGGAGGATTCTTGCTTTTCGAAGAGAGGCGTTTTGCTTCCAATATTTTGTAGTTGGAACCACTCGAGTACAAAAAGCCCATAGCAACGTCAACTGGGCGTCTGTGTATTGGAGCATTTTTTAGGAGCAAAGTATGAGTGCGTTTCTGCCTGTCAAAAGCCTCGCTGGCAACCAAGTGAACAAGCGAGTTGAGACGCCTGCAATTCTGAGAGAGAAGATCATATATGTTACCATCAAACAGGTTACTGAGCATAGATAAAATAGTTTCAAACTTCATCATGAAGTCATTGCAGTTCCACAAAGCGGACAGATCTAGCTGCTTAGCTTTAACTATGGGTTGCATGTTTGAATGAAATTTGAGATTACTAGGTGTAAGCCAGCAACGCTTGGGTCACGAGGCAGGTAGTTTACGACAAGTTGAGGTTGTTGGTTTCATCTTCTGTCGAAAATGTGATTGAAATCTAGGCAGGATAAGCAGAATGAACAATTTTATGCTGATATTTCAACTGGTTGCTTCCAACTGGTTCATATGTCGACAATAAACATGGAAGCTGCAAAAAACTTATTGTTGGAAATTGATAGTTTTTAAAATTTCAACTTAAATTCGATGTTCGCGCTTTATAATTCTACTTTTGTACGTGGATTTATAAGGACGGCAAGTGGGGCTTCGTCGAGTGAAGCAGTGTGAGACTGCATATTTCCACCTATTGTAAAATACAACAACTACAGGTAAACATATATGTTTCAGGTTAGAAATATAAAAAATTATCAACACTTTAGCCAATAAATATAGCAAGAATCGAAGAAATCCGTCCATAGTTGAGAATGATAAATTAGGCTATGTTTGGTGAACACAATGAAGGACCGATGATTACCTATGTCAAATTATAGATTTCACCGTTATCTGTTTGTATTTGCGAAGATGTTGTATGATGTAGCAGTTCCTTCCTGTAAGAATGAACGGTATTTCTCAAGCAAATATTAATCCAGTTTATGTTTGAATGTGTCTATCGTGTCCACGCGTATGACGTCCTCTGGAAGTCCGTTCCAGGCACCGACAACTCGCTGCGAAAACGAAGGGCGACGAACAACCAGGCGGGATAAGGTTAATCGAAGGTATTTAATTTACAATGCATATGTTACTATAAAGTAGTGAGTAACATAGTTACATAAAAAAATAGTTGTAACACTGGGATCTAGTCATAGTCATCCTGAAGAGCCGATCATTACCGATGTCAAATAATAGATAGCACCCTTATCTGCATGTATATGTCAAGCTTTTATATGATGTAAAAATGCCTTACTGTAAGAATGAACGGTATTTTTTAAACAAATATATACCTGTTTAAGTTTGAATGCGTCTATCTGGCATTTAAGATGAACAATTTAAGGGGTCACATTTTTGTTTCTGAGACGGGACAATTAGGCTGTCAGAGTGACTGCCTTCGGCCAAAGAAATGCTCTTTTCACTTGAATTATTTATCCGTCATTTATTTGGAGATGTGCCTTGCCGTTGGTCCTTCGTCTTTCCAGTTCTGTTATTAATTGTCTCCTTCTCATTTGATTTTTCTGCCCGTATTCCGCGTTTTTCAAACGAAACATTCTTGAATAGTTATTATTTGGCTGACACCTGAAGCAAACGATGACCGAATGTATCCGTTAGACCCGAAGCAGTCCAAGTTTGCCAGTCGACATTAGGAGCGCTTAAGTCTCCAACGATAACGAAATTTTTTGACGCAATTCTTGGTCAAATCTGTAAGAGGAATGGAATCGCGCTCGAAATTCTGATTTGGGGACAGTATGTAACTGTGAAAGCCAGTGGCCCGACTAACTTTGTTTTAAGCGTTCAAGGTAAATCATAAACTTCTGCTGTCACGGGATGTGGCTTGGAAATCGCAGTTATATTAGAACTAACATTAACACTTATTCCTCTTCTACGGCTTCTCGTGTCTCTTCTAAGTATTTGATAACCAAGAAAGGGATACTTCGTGTTCTAAAATATCTTCGGAGAGAGATGTTTCTGTCAGGGCAATTGCTTCTGGTTTCTTAATCAAAAAACTTTCGGAATTCACACATTTTAAATGAACGGGATCGGTACATTTGAGTAGATCAACTTTCTCGTCCGTCTTCTGAGCAAGGGTCGGCTCTTATGTTATAAGGTTGCAATCTTTAGTGTCAATGGTTTCCTCCGACGTAGCCTCATTATTTGTCAGGTGGATCTGTTACACTTTGAATTTTTCTCAAACAAATAAATAGGTCCTAAGTTAAAATTATGGAAGCATACTCTTTTTCCAACAACACGATGTCTGCAGTAAGAGCTGTCATTTTCGACTAAGCGAATGGCAGGAAATCTATATTGCCAAGCTCACCTGACATAGACTCATTGTTAGTTCCATTTTCAGCGTTCTTTGTCTACCCATAAAATGTTGCATTCTCGTGTTTTGCTTAAGTTGCATCCTATATTGTGAAAATAAGTGTGAGCTATTACATAAAGTGAAGTTTTATAACTAAAATACTCCCTCACCATTTGTTTTTGAGTTTAATTTAGCCTTGAAAAACTAAATATTAACAATTAAATGAGTACATAAATGAATTCGTCCATAAGGGCCAACTAATGATGACGAAAGATATAAATTACCTGCAATAAATCAATATCAAAAATTTAAGTCTGCAGCTGCATATAATGCCTGGCGTTGGATGGGCGATAGACGCAACTGACGAGTGAGGAATACTGATTTTGTTAAGGTAATCCGTAGTCGACAGCTCTGTTGAACCGCAACAAATTGCGGCTGATCTAAGGGCATATATGCAACTGCTTGCTTATAATAGATGCAGCTTCCTCCACCACGGATATCGCAACGGTCTGTTCGAATATAATTATAACCTTAAAGAGAGATTGGGTAAGTATTTGCCCATATTTCCGTTACTTTAACAATAGCTCGACAGTTGATGAAGACTAGATTCTGATATAGGATAACGCTCTGGCATTTAGAACGAACATTTTATGAGGGTAAGCTGGTTTATTTTGAGGGGTGGGGGCAGATAAGCTGGCCAGAGGTTGACGGGCCACTGAACATATGAAAGCGGTGCCCACGCCCCGTTCTGGAAAAATGATGTGGTATACCAAGTGCCCGATGTGGGAAAAGAGGACTAAGTTATGGAGGGGAAAATTATGGATTTCTGAGCTGAGCACCACCTTTAGCAATTGTAGCTTGTCCGGGAAGACCCTAGGCGGGATACTGCAATGCATTCCAAATAAAGGTACACAGAGGGTTGAGTGAGACTACTAGTCAAGTCGGAACTTTCGTGTTCGAAGACCACCGGGAAAATGACTGTACAGGGAAATTGCTGCGGATTCGGGAGCGTACTTCTGTGAATTGAACAAGAGTGCCGTTCCTAGAGGACAATTCTGGCGTGTTTTGTTGTACAACCATGATAACGGGTCTGGGCTGGTTGAAAATTTGAGGAAGTTGGCGCAGTTTTGGGGAGTGGTAGGCCATCATGAAGACTTATTTTTAGTGGATAAGCTATATTTCATTATTTTCGAGTGGCTGAGACTTAAGTTGGACTTTTCATTGAGCTAACAATCGGCATTGAATTACTAGGAGTTATTGGTGGACTTGACATAGGTTTGGGAATAGGAGTAGTGCTGTTGTCTTAAGATCCGCCAAGATCAACCATTGTCAGTTTCCGTACAGAGTTAAATATAGATTCAGGCAGTGAGGGCGTAGATGACATTGGATGCGACTTGATCAACATGACAACAGGAACACTCATTTCTGTGTTGCTTGTCGACGTTTTAAAATTGTGCAAAAACCTCTGCATTGCGGTGAGGTAAGGGGAATCTGAGCAATGCCAGTTTCAGCAGAATTCTCCACTTATCGCCTTCCTTGGCAGTATGAAGTTGACTTCTACCATTGGAAAGAGAATGAAAAATATCGTGGCATTCCGGCTGAGTGAACGCAGTCAATTATTTTGCGCGACTCTAAATCTCAAGCCATCAATTTATAGAAACAAATGCACACCAAAAGTAGCAGACAAATTATTCGGAATATTATGCAACATAAAATTCTGCTTGCGTTTTATCCGTTTCTCAATTTCGGAGCTAATGAAATTAATTATTTGAAAGGCTTGTTGGATAACTGCCTCAGATGTACTAGTCAGGGTTTCATGTAGCGGGAGATCTTTTCTTGCGACAGACGAAGACCCATTATTGCAGGTCAAGGCCTACGCTTGAGCGACCAGAGGTTTAATTCAGTATAATTCAGTATATATAAGGGATTTAGACAGACCCTTTGAAAACCCTATTAACAGATAGACGCTAGCAAAATAAGCAAATGTTGCATAGAGATAGTCTTTTTAGTGAATAGATCATTGCTGTCGACTAAATATATTTCCATCAAGTAAAAATGCATCAAGTCTTCTTTTAAACATTTCAACGCTTTCAGCCTGAACAACCGAAGCTGGTAGTTTGTTCCATTCTTCAATTACCGGTTGGGAAAAGATGTTGGCCCGCACTTAAAGTTTGGCGTGTTTTCTTTTCAGTTTGTATTGGTAAACTCGGAGACTTTGTCCTGTTTGCCAATTCAAAAAGTCAGCCATGTGAAGACCACAATCAATTACTCTGACAAGGTTGAAGACTAAAATCATATTCTTTCTGTATTGCCTATAAGAAAGAGGAAAAATTTTAAGTCTTTCTAGGCAGCCCTCATAGGGTAGGCATTCCAATCCGCTGATTAGTTTCGTTGCCCTCCGTTAAACTTTCTCCAGCAGAGCGTAGTCATGTTTCGTCCAAGGGCGCCACGGCTGAACGCAATATTCCAACACCGGCCAGATAAAATGTTCCAAACACGCGCCCAAAAAGATTTCCGTCAAAAATAACGAAGGATCTCCTGATTGCGCCTAAGATACACATAGCTTTTTTTGCGATATTCACACAGTGCGACGATGGTTTGCGAGTGGGGTTATCCATATACCCAATTCCTTTAGAATATTTACCTCCTGGAGTTGGTGACCACTGATGAAGTATTGATATTCAAAACAAATCATCCTTCTGGAACTAGACCGCAGTCGGATTATTTGGCATTTGCTAAGATTAATGTTCAGCAGCCATTCATAACACCATGTTTGCAAGCGATCTAAGTTTTGTTGTAATTACCGCACATCCTCCGGATTTTCAATTGAGTTCCATAACTTCAGATCGTCAGCGAATATTACCTTCTCGCATGTCAGGCAATCCAGGCAGTCGCTTAGGTATATCAGAAACAAAATGGGACCCAGAACGCTGCCCTGCGAAACTCCACTGTGAACGGTTTCGAAGTGAGACTTGGCGTCTCCAATACAAACACGCTGGCGCCTGCCAGTGAGAAAGTCGGCCAACCATTTGAGTAGGTTGCCAGTCACACACATTTGACGCAGCTTAAAGAGCAGACGTCTATTTGGATCCCTGTCAAAGGCTATGCGAAAGTCAATGTAGATCGATTCGACTGACAACCCTATTTTTAATGATTTTGACCAACTTTCCATGGATGAGAGCAGGTTTGTGAGGCAGGATCGACCACTTCGAAATGCATGTTGATATGAACTTAGAAAGTTATTCTCTTCAAGATGCCTCATCAGTTCCGTTTTGATTATCTTCTTCATCATTTTGCAACAGATACTTGTGAGGCTGACTGGTCGGAAACTGTTTGATGATGTCCTCTCTCCTCCTTTATAGATGGGGGTTATGTAAGCTATCTTCCACTCGGTAAGCAGAGCCTCCGCCGTAATCGAACTTTCAAAAATCTTGGAGAGCGGAGAGGGCAGCTGGTCAGTGAGTTCGTTGAGAACTTTTGCGGATATATCATCTGAGCCAGGTGATTTAGTGGGCTGTAGCTGTTTCAGAGTTTTTCTTACTATGTCCATTGGGAACGACAGCGTGTTTATTTTGTTTGTAGATGTGGCAGTACTGAAGTATGCTTCCTCGTCAAAAGGTGGTTCCTCGGAATACACGGACATAAATAAATTGGATAAGAGGCTTGACTTATCAGAGTTATCAGTTAACTAGTTTCCCTGATTGTCTTTAAGACAAGGAATGCAGTCGAAATTTCGTTTTGCCTTAGGAACGTAAGAAAAAACCTTTTCGAATTTCTTGGTATGTTTTTGACTATTTATGACTCAAAGGCTGATCTTTCTTTTCTCAGAAGATTCCGACACCGATTTCGCTGTTTCTTAAAAGCGGAAAAATGCTCGGGTTGTTGATATCTTGCATATGTTATCCACAGTCTTCTTTTCTTCTTGAGATTCGTTTTTATTTACGATTTCACCAACTAGGGTCGGGAGACGCACGATCGCCTTTTATGTGGGCAGAATGTATCTACTAACTGCATAATCAAATTACGAATGAAGAACCAGGCAGCGTTTGGGTCAGGTGCATGTACAGGGCTCCAGTCTATCCCATTCAGTAATTCTTTCATTTTGGGATAATCCCCTTTCCAAACATTTCTCTCCCTAACTGCACGACGTTTGGGTAAAGAAAAATGACTGTACACCCAAGCAAGAACACAATGATCACTTCGTTCAAGCGGCACGTAAGAACTTAATGCAAGGATGCAATTTTCATCTCTGTTTAGGATTAGATCCAAACAGCTTGACTGCTGTCCATTTCGGAACCGCGTATCCATTGTGACATGTTGGGTAAGAAACTCGTCATTTTCCAACTGAAGTAATTTCTGTTCGAATGAATTTTCCGATCACGAGCAGTACATTGACACCCAATCGATATCAGGAGCGTTAAAATCTCCAAGTATTAATAAGTGTTTTCTACGGCAGATTTGCTTTACCTCTGTGATGAGTGCTTCGTCCGTGTCCGTTCGCTGTCCTGGGGGTCGATATACCACGGTAATATGGAGATCTGGTTGGTTTGGGACTTTCAGTTTACAGCAAAGTATTTCACAAGATCGAGATCCTATTTGGCGAGGGCCCATCCGGAATGAATTCAATGCCTTCTCGTATGAACATTGCGATTCCACCACCCCTACGTCCATTTCTATCCATGCGGATAAGCTGAGAACCGTCTATTCTGACTTCTGTATCTGCGATTTGTTCATTTAACCATGTTTCAGTTAGAGCTATGAAGTCAGGTTTTAAAAGGTCCACGACCAGTTTACTTTCATCCATTTTGTTCAATAGACTCTGCACATTTGTGTACATTATTTTAATCTTGTTTCCTTGCCTCGATTTCTGAAGATTTTTAGTTCTTTCTTCCACATGGCGATTTTTTCATATTTATAATTTATTAATAAGTTATATTTAGTAAGCGCCGTCAGGGCACGCTCTAAACAAACAATAGTAATGAAATAAAATTATGACAATGTGTGCAGATAAAATGTACAAATATTTCATAATGTAGGCATAAACTGTCCTGTTAGGTCAATAGTTAGCAATTTTTTGAAATTAATAGCGAACTAGAAAATAGGCAGTGAAAAAAACTCCTACCTTGAAAATAGAGGCACAGTTTAATAGGCCTCCATTTTCGAATAGAGGGTAGGAGAAAAAAACTGCTTTGGAAAATAAGGTAAGGTGTATAAGTAGATTAACACTGCAGTAGCATTTCAGAATGAGGTAACAAAACGTCGATAAAGTTCGTTCTTGATCCCTTTGACGCGTGAAACAAAATCTCATGAAAGGGCGTCAGTGAACTTGAGGCCTCAGCATCTTTGGATCCAGAATTGAATTCTAATGGTTCAGTTTATTTATATTTTTAAGAGTAATAGGCATTGCCTTTGAAGACCCTATTAATAAAAAAAGAAGCTACAAAATTGCAGTCGAAATACACGTCATTGCAAAGAAGTGAATAACATATTCAAGTAAAAAGAAAATTATTTTTAACAGTTGAATCTGGGCACAGTCATCCTGAAGGTTAGATGATTACCTATGTCAACTAATAGATATCACCGTTATCTGTATGTATATGCAAAGCTTTTGTATGGTGTAGCAGTTCCTTCCTGTAAGAAGGAATGGTAATTGTCAAGTGAATATAAATACAGTTTATGTTCGAGTGTGGCGGTCGTGTCCGTCTGTATGACGTCCTCTGAGAGCCCGTTCCAGGCACCGAAAACTCGCTGCGAAAAAGAGCGGTGACGAACACCCAGGTCGGATAAGGTTTCTTGAAGTTTGACAGAATTCTCACACAGGTAAGTTGCTGTGGTCAAACAAGAAAAGTCCTCGAAATGTAGAGCATAGTCCTGGTTCCTTACTGGTCAGAATGTCTGTATGAGATCGCCTTGAATCTGCCTGTACTCAGGAGGGAAAAGGTTAAGAGCGTCAAGTCTGCATTTTTATGGTAAAGACTTTAGACGCTCCACGAGCTTTGTTGCCCACCACTGAACACTTTCCATCAGTTTGAATCTTTTTCAAGCCATGGTCGCCACGCCTGAACTCAATATCTCAGGTGTGAACAAATAAACGTCCCGTATATTTTTCCAAATATTTCCTTATCGATATCTACGAAAGATCCTTCAATGGCAAACAGGTCCTTGGAGGCCTTTTTGGCCACCCTGAGACACTGAGCCTCAGGTGATCACGAGTGGCATTTTTTCAAAGTAAGGTTCTAGGTCCCATTTTCTTCATTCTGTACATAAAAGAAATTTCAACTATGCTCAAAAATTCACAAAATTCCGTTAACGCTGACGATATCCAGTGCAATTATTCATTTTCTACAGACACCGGTAAAAGTTGTGCTGATAAAATAAACACTGACCTACTTATGCTCTCACGTTGAAGCTCTAGTTGGCAGATGGAATTTCCTCCATTCAAGAGTGGTTTCATGGGTTTTGGCCCAGCCAAGCTTCCTGGACCACAATTATTTCAAAAAAGTAAACTTTTTGGAGGGATCTGCCATAAGAGACTTAGGTCTAAGTTACACGAATAAGCTAGCATGATCCTCTCATGCAGATCGAATTTCTACAAAGGCTGCACAGAAATGCAGTTTTTTATCGCATAATTTCTTCCTTCCCGAAATAAAGTTTAGCCTGTACATCGTGGTTGTTCATTCCCATCCAAGAATACAGCTGTCCCCTCTTCCAGTACTTCTGTCCTACTTAACCGTGTGCATAGGAACCATGTATATTATTTGTTCTCCAGCTTCGACAGTTTGACAACCGGTAACACTTCGCTCGTACTGTTCCTGACCATAACGCTAAAACTGCACGTACGTAATTGCTTTCTGCACATCGGGAATTTTTCTCGTGCCAAAATTCCTCACAAAACGACAGCATGTTGAAATTTGTTTATCATATTAGTCGACTTGACTAAACAGCCAGGAATGTCAGCGTCTGGACTCTCTCGTCCATTTGGTTGCCAGTGAAACATTAGACCGACACAAAAGAAATTTTAGTTTTCTTTTAAAACAATGTTTCCCGTGACAGGCAACGATTTGACGTTGCCGTAGACTTCATGTACTCATGCGGCTTCAACTGCAAAATAGCGGAAGCCAAACGCCTCTCCCCACGTATCAAAAATCTACCTATATTAGTCACCATTTTTTCACCAATCAAAGTTGACTCCATCTTTGCACAACGGGGTCACATTTCTCGTTATCTAGAAGTTCCAAAATGTTTCCTTTGTAGGGATCTTACACAGATGGATCGAAAAAATGTCTCCCCTCTCGCATAGGGCTTCGGCCTCTCCGTCTATTATCCATAAGTCGGGTTATGGCTATGCAAACCACAACGAGACGGTTAAGCAATATCCTCTTGTTTCCGGTTCAAAATCCCCCTTAACTTGAACTCCCACTTTTCTTCCGACGAATCAATTAACGCCTTCTTCCTCGCTTATAGGAATTTCAAACTCAGTAGCTATCAACTATGTCGTAAGCCCGCCTTTAATGTCAGTGACTCCGTCTAAAGTGCCAAAACCGACTGCTTCTCCGTTTCAAAGTTGTTTTCCTTGTATTCCTTTTATGTCACTTTAAGTCACTTTATTGAGGGAAGTAGGCTTTCGCCCTTGAGCTCCCTATTCACATGCAAAAATGTCAATAGTACAAACGTTTACAGTGATATATCTGACAAATGAACATGTAGGGTCATCGATATGTGTGGGCCAGGCGCAACCTGCCACTGTTTACACAATCTTCATTATATTGACAATAGTTTCTCAGAAAATGAGTATCTAGTTTGAATTTAAATGTGTCAACGGTTTCTGAAAGGACCACCTCGTCAGGGAGTCCGTTCCATGCTCCAACGACTCTCTGCGAAAAGGCGTTCCGACGGACTTCCGTGTGGACAAATTTCCTCTGCAGTTTAAAGGGATGACCCCGCAGATGTTCCGTCCCAGCCAATTCGAAGAAATCAGCAAATTCTAGGGCACAATTGTGGACTCTGACAATCCGGTAGCTTTTGATGAGGTCACCGCGTAGTTGCCGGTAATTTAGAGGAAACAAATCAAGTTCGACCAGTCTGGCTTCGTTAGGCAGATAAATAAATAAATAAATAAATTGTATATTTAAGGCCCAAAGGGCCCCATCATTCCAAACTTAGTATCATGGTTTAAATAAATACAAAGTGGATAATTGCTGCACTATGTGAGCATCCATATGAACAGCAGAAATGAGTAGTATGGTAAAACATATCCGATTCAAAAAGATTTGCCATTTATAAAACAAAAAGTCAACAATCGTTGGCATATACGGTGAACTCGAAAAAGAAGCAGTGAAAAAACTCCTAGGGTTAAATCGGAGGCGGAGTTCGGCGAGCCGCCAATTTTAAAAAAAAATAGGAGAAAAAACTGCTTCACTAAAAAATTAATAGCTAAATGCAATGGGATAGTATTGTGATGTTGCTGACTGCGTATGAGGGTTCGGGACGCTCCTTGTCGGGTGAGAGGTAATATAGCAGTCAGAGCTACTGTTTATAAACACCAGTGGAGGTGAGAGAGGACGAACTCATCGTAGACAACATGGTCGAAACGAAGAGGGGACAGTAGAGGTCACGAGATCATCATCGAGATGCGACCTTGCTGACTGTATAGTCCATCACCAAAGAGGCGAAACCATCAGAACCCACCTTGATCATCAACAGATCCTGGAGACTATCGTCAGGGTTGCAAATTCGAAGGAAAGTATCAAGGTTGTCAAGAGTTGGCAATGCTAGTTTAAAAGGAGGGGAAGAAAAAGTGAATGCAAAGATTGACTCTGCAGAGGATGATGGAAAATATAATTAGAGACCCAATATAATATCAAGGGATCTGCCTCAAATACCAGGAGGACCCTTTTCAAAAATCCAAAAAGTTGCGAGTTTGGGAAAGAAACAGACAATAAGGACTTTATATCTTTCGAAGTTAAATGTTTGCGTAATTTGGTTTTGAAAATAGCTAATGTAGACGACAACCTAATTTGCAGTGGTAGATTTTTCCATATGAAAGCATATTTGGAGGCAAAAAACTGAGACCGGTTGGTTGTGGAGCTAAGGGGTGGTGAAATGAACATGGAGGAATTACGAGTGGCATAGGGTCGATTTACCGGAGTGAGAGCGTTAATTCGTGGGATATTTGGGCTAGAATTAACGCGAAACAGGAAGCAGAGACCAGCTTCGAGTCTTCTAACCCACAGAAATTTAATGTTTGCTAACTGGCATCTATCCGTATAAGAGAAACTGGATCCAGGAAGAGAAAAATAGTTTTCGAGTAAAAACCCTCTGAACTTTTTTTCAATCTTACTGCGGTCAGAGGCGTTCATCAGCCCAAATAGGGGACAGCAGTATTCGAGGATAGGAAGAACAAACATGCGGTATAGGTTTAACTTTATTTCCGGAAGGAAGAAATTATGTGATATAAAACCACATATCTGTGCAGCCTTTGCAGAAATTCGATCTGCATGAGGCGATAATGCTAGCTTATTCGTGTAACTTAGACCTAAGTCTTTTATGGTTGATCGTTCTAAAAAGTGTACTATTGTGAAATACTAGGGGTCCAGGAAGCTTGGCGGGGCCAAAACACATGAAACTGCTCTTGGATGGAGAAAATTCCATCTGCCAAGTACAGCTCCAACGTGAGAGCATTAGTAGATCAGTGTTTATTTTGTCAACGCAACTATTAGCAGTGTCTTTAGAAAAATGAATAAATGCACTTGAGATCGTCAGCGTAAACGAAAATTTTGTGAATTTGTGAGTAAAGTTGAAATTTCGTTAATGTACAGAATGAAGAGAAGGGGACCTAGAACGGTGCCTTGAAAAACGCCACTCGTGATCGGTTGAGGCGTCGAATAGCTATTACCTACTAAGACCTTCTGGCTGCGGTTAGACAAGTAGGAACCAATGAAGTCAAGGAGAGGAGGCCGGATGCCGAGGGCTTCCAGTTTCACTCAGAAGACGTCTGTGCGGTACCTTGTCAAAGGCTTTGCTCAGGTCAAAGTAGATCACAACCACTGACTGTTGCTCGTTACGAAGGGAAGTGACGAGGTTAAGAAAAAGCTAAGTGACACACTTCGCATGATCTCCCAGGTAGAAAAACCATATTGCGAGTCGCTTAAAAGCTTATTTTCTTGGCAAAAGTCGAGAATTTGATTGAAAATAATTTTTTCAAGATGTTTTGCGAGAGCCGGGGTTTTGTGAACGCCTCGATAATTATTTACGTCCGAACGAGATCCCGACTTGAAGACAGGAAGAATAATAGATGTCTTCCATGAGTCAGGAAAGAATCCATTTAAAAGATAAACTGAGAATACATGGCTAAGCAATCGGGGAAAGCTCGGCACTCTCTTAATAACTGAGTTTGGAATACCGTCAGTTCCCCGAAGAGTGCGAGTTTTTCAGACGAATTATTTGCTTACGAATTAGTTCTAAGGAGAAATCAATAGTGCTGATAACATTCAATGAGGATGCCTGAAACGTCGGAACCGGTTCAGATTCCATCGTAAGATGATTTGCAAAGAACGCACTAAACAGTTCTGCCTTGTCAGAGTCTTCCAGAACGAAGTTCTTGTCTTCATTTAGTAATGGAGGAATTTCATAACCTCGTTTAGAAGAGGATCGACGGCGGAACAGTTGAGCAACAGATTTTGCAGTGTTTGGCTCACTGAGTGCGCAAGATTCCTCTGTCTGTCATGTGCAAGACGAATCTTAGAGGCTAATTCAAAAAAATCTCAGCGATCCTTAGGTGTACAGATAACGAACTAGTATATTGATCTTTCAACTGCTTCTTCAATTTCTTTAGTCGTGGCAAAAAGAAAGTGAGGAACGGTTGATTCCGAGACGTAGGGCTTGACTATTTTTGGTTGGCACAAGCTTCAGGATGTTATTTGAAACGACTGACACGAAGTCACAAAGACTTGCTGCGTCGTTCATGGAGGAGAGATTCTGCCAGTCCAATGAGTCAAAAAAAGTTACTAATTAAGCTCATATCTGCGAGGTCAAAAAGCATGATAGGTACGAACGGCACTAACCTTTTCGATGAAACAATCGGAAGGCAACAGTGAATTAAGTGTATGGTCACTTTGGAAGAGGCCCCTGCTTAAAAATCAACGAAGAGGGGAGCAATGTCGTTTGTGAAAAATCAGGTCTAAAATATGCTTTTCTCTCGTTGAAGAACGGACAAGCTGGGACCAATTAGAAAAAAATTAATCGTATCGAGGAAAGGCTGAAATCTGGGTGGACAAACGTTTGAAATCCAGTCAATTTCAGGAAAATTAAAGTCCCCAGCGATTATTTTTAATGTTAAAAATTGGACTTCGAAATCAATTTAAAAAAATTTCACAAAGTTTTGCATCATCATTGGATGATGAATTAGGCGGGTTGTAAATACATCCGAGAATCGCCTTTTGCCTGGACGACAGGATAATGGATGCGAAGCAGTAATTACCAGAGAATGACGTAACATCTAGATCAAACGGGAAGTTCTTAAATGAAGCTTTAATATAGAGAAGACAACCACCGCCACGCTTACTAATGCGGTCTTGACGGTAGAGATCGTACTGGTCTATGACAAGCAAAGAGTCGGAAATTAAGGGATGGGTCCAAGATTCAGTTACGCATAAAACATCGGGCATTAGCTCGAAAGCAATGGCTCTCAGTTGCGCCATCTTATTTAAAAACAGATCTAGCATTAAGTAATATGACATCTAGCGTAGTTCGAGTATCCAAACTAGGGTTATCGTTACTTATAAAAAAGGAAGACTTGGTGGTGGGGAAGTAAACTGTAGAGAGGTAGGTGCTGGCGGAAAGTAAAATGGCTGCTGTCTACAATTAGTTAAGCTGTTACTGCTAACTAAATTAGGATTATTGTAGAGAAACATATTTGGGTGGTATCCATTGAGAGGAAGGCTATTTTCTGCGTTAGCGAAAATAGGAGGCCTATAAATAGGATTTTGAGGAATATTGGAATAATATGGGGGGAGAATAAGATTTGAAAACGGAACAAATTGTTTTGGAAAACTGGTACCGTAAGGGTAGGGTTAAATAATGGGGCAGCCTGAGAAATTGATTGGTTGGGATAATTGCTAAGGAAATTTTGGGTATGTATGGTAGCTGCTGGAGGGTTAGGAGGTTTCCCAACTTTAATAACATTTGTCTTTTTGGAACTTAAGTTTGGAGCATCCTTTGACTTGCCCAGGTTTTTGATAAGTTTATTAGATTGGACAGCTGAGACCGGAGTGGATAGCGTGGAATGGGAACGAGGTGGACTTGACCCAGTATTGTTGACTAAGTCAACAGTAGGAATACAAGGAAAACTACGTTGAAACGGAGAAGCAGTCGGTCTTGGCACTTTAGACGGAGTTACTGACATTAAAGGTGGGCTTACGACATGGCTGATAGCTACTGCGTTGGAAATTCCTATTCGCGAGGAAGAAGGCGTTAGTGGATTCGTTGAAAGGAGAGCAGGAGTTGAAGTTAAGGTTTTTGAACCGGGCACTATAGGAGATTGCTGTATCGTCTCGTTGTGGTTTGCATAGCCATGACCAAGACTTATGGATAATGGATTGAGAGGCCGAAGACCTATGCAAGAGGGGAGACACATTCCTTCGCTCCATCGGTGTAAGATCCCGACAAAGGAAACATTTTGCATCTTCTAGATAACGAGAAATGCGACCTCGTTGTGCAAAAATGGAGTCCACCTCGATTGGTGAAAAAAAGGGTGACTAATATAGGTGGATTTTTTTGCTACGTGAGGAGAGGCGTTTGGCTTCCGCTATTTTGTAGTTGAAACCGCACGAGTACAGGAAGTTTACGGCAACGTCAATGGGTCGTCTGTCCCGTGAAACATTTTTTTAAAAAAAGAAAATTATAATTTCGTTTCTGTCGGTCTGATGTTTCAGTGGCAACCAAATGGACGAGAGAATCCAGACGCTGACATTCCTGAGAGGGAAGAGCAGAGATGTCACCGTCGAATAAGTTTCCCAGTATAGAGAGAACTGATCCAAACTTTAACATAAAATCATTACAGTTTTGTAAAGCAGAGAGATCAAGCTGCTTAGCTTTTAACGATTGGTTGCATATGCATATCACTGCTGTGACTACTTGATGCAACCAAGCAACGCTTCGGTGCAATGGCTGAGAGCTTGCGACGAGCCGAGATTTTGTTCTCATTTTGCTAGGAGGCTTTTAATTTGGTCAAACTTAGGAAAAAGCAGTCGAATAATATTCTGCGACAAATATTTTTTCCAAAATTTTAACTAAGGACCTTTATACGTGCTTGAGAGACTTCTTAGTATAACAGATCCACCTGACTAATAACGAGGCTATATCGGCTGAAAGCGTTGACTATAAAGGTTTACGCCTGTAGAAGTGGACGAGCACCACAGGTATAAGCAGTTGATAGAGTGTTAAAATTGCAAAGTTTTTATCAAAAAATCAGTTAGTAATTAAAGCTTTGGATAAGGAAATTCTGAAAAAATTAGAACTTTCACTTAGCTTTCAAAAACGAGCTGCGCGCCTTGACCTTGACCTAGATGACCTAGATGACTAAGATTTTTGACCATCTTCATAGCCCTCGCCTGCACTCGTTCCAGCTGTATATAATCCTTCTTAAACCACGGATGCCAGGCCTGGACGGCATATTCCAAGTGAGATCGAACAAATACGCCGTAGGTTTCTCGGAAGAGTTCCTTATCAATCTGCACAAATCCACGTCTGAGCGCAAATAAGACCTGTGTAGCGCGTTTAGCTGCCTTTGAACCCTGTGAAGATGGTTTAACTGAGGAGTTTATTAGAACACCGAGGTCCTTCTGTTCCTCAACAATTGAAATGGGCTGCCCATTGAGAATGTATTGGTAGGAATCATCCTCCTCACTGGTCCTTCTGGTACGCAGTCTTAGGACCACACACTTCCCAACGTTAAAATTTAAGAGCCAACGAGCAGACCAGCTGCTAAGACGGTTGAGATCCTCTTGAAGTGCGTGCCTATTGAAATCAGATCTGATGACCCTCCACAATTTAACATCATCTGCAAACATGATGGCGCTGCAATCCAGGTCGTCGACACAGTCGTTGATGTACACTAAGAAGAGTAACGGCCCTAATACCGAGCCTTGGGGGACACCACTTAGAACCGGAGTAGGTGTTGACTTAGAGGTATCGACGCACACAGTTTGCAATCTATCTGTCAGAAAGTCTGCGATCCATGTCAGCAGCATTCCTCTTATGCCGATTTCAGATAATTTGAAGATGAGACGTTTGTGTGGGACACTGTCAAACGCCTTCTTGAAATCAGTGTATATGTCGTCAACCCTACCATTTTCGTCCAGTGCACGAGTCCACTGCTCTGTGGAGAGTAATAAACTAGAAAGACAGGAGCGATTCTGTCTGAAGCAATGCTGGAGATCTGAGAGTAATTGGTTTTCCTCAAGGAACTTCATGGTTGCCTTCTTGATTATTGATTCCATTATTTTACAGCAAATGGAGGTTAGGCTGACAAGCCGATAATTGTTGACATTAGATCGAGCACCACTCTTGTATATGGGGTATATATTTGCTGCCTTCCATTCGGACGGCAGTTTCCCTGATTCAAATGACAAATTAAATATATGCGCTAGTGGTTTGCACAGTTCACTGGCCAGTTCTTTCAAGAACTTGGCCGGTATATCGTCCGGACCAGATGACTTCGCTTCTTTCAGATTTCGCAGTTCTCGTTCCACGAGAGGTTCTTGGAAGATTATATATTCAAGCACTGTACCGGCGTCTATAACAGCACTGTTGACGTGGTCACGCTGAAGTTACGGTTCTCTAGTGAAAACCGAGGCAAAAAACTGACCTTAGTACTCGGCTTTGTCGCAATTTTCAACGACTTCAACACTATTCCCATCCATGAGTACTGCTACTGGGTCCTTGCTTTTTTAGTCGGCTATTGATATAATGGAATAAAATTTTTGGTTTATATTCAGCCTGTTGAATAATCCTTGATTCATAGTTCTTCCTTGCCTGACGAATCATTCTTTTTACAGCGTTTCTTTGATGACGAAATTCTTTGAGATGCACTGCTGACCCTGTTTGCCTGAATACCTTCCATTTTTTATTCTTCTTTATAAATAATAATAGATAATAAATTGTATATTTAAGGCCCAGAGGGCCCCATCATTACAAACTTAGTACCGTGGTTTAAATAAATACAAAGTGGATAATTGCTGCATTATGTGAGCATCCATATGAACAGCAGAAATGAGTAGTATGGTAAACATATCCGATTCAAAACAATTTGCCATTTTTAAAACAAAAGTCAACCATTTTTGGCATATATGGTGAACTGGAAAAGAAGCAGTAAAAAAACTCCTAGGGTTGAATCGGAGGCGGAGTTCAGCGAGCCGCCAATTTAAAAAAATAGGAGAAAAAACTGCTTCACTAAAAAATTAATAGCTAAATGCAATGGGATAGTATTGTGATGTTGCTGACAACGTATGAGGGTTTGCAACGCTCCTTGTCGGGTGAGAGATAATATAGCAGTCAGAGTTACTGTTTCTAACCACCAGTGGAGGTGAGAGAGGACGAACTCATCGTAGACAACATGGTCGAATCGAAGAGGGGACAGTAGAGGTCACGAGATCATCATCCAGATGCGACCTTGCTGACTGCATAGTCCATCACCGAAGAGGCGAAACCATCAGAACCCGCCTCCATCATCAACAGAACCTGGAGACTATCGTCAGGGTTGCAAATTCGGAGGAAAGTATCAAGGTTGTCACGAGTTTGCAATGCTAGTTTAAAAGGAGGGGAAGAAACAGTAAATGCAAAGATTGACTCTGCAGAGGATGATGGAAATATAATAAGAGACCAATATAATATCAAGGGAGCTACCTCAAATACCAGGAGGACCCTTTTCAAAATCCAAAAGTTGCGAGTTTGGGAAGGAAACAGACAATAAGGACTTTATATCTTCCAAAGTTAAATGTTTGAGTAATTTGGTTTTGACAATAGCTAATGTAGACGACAACCTAATTTGCAATGGAAGATTATTCCACATAAAAGCATATTTGGAGGCAAAAAACTGAGACCGGTTAGTTGTGGAGCTAAGGGGTGGTGAAATGATCATGGATGAATTACGAGTGGCATAGGGTCGAACTACCGGAGCGAGAGCCTTAATTCGTGGGAGATTTGGGCTAGAGTTAACGCGAAACAGGAAGCAGGGACCGGCTTCGAGTCTTCTTACCCACAGAAGTTTAATGTTTGCTAACTGGCATCTATCCGTATAAGAGATACTGTATCCAGGAAGAGAAAATAGTCTTCGAGTAAAAACCCTCTGAACTTTTTCAATCTTACTGCGGTCAGAGGCGTTCATCAGCCCAAAGAGGGGACAGCAGTATTCTAGGATAGGAAGAACAAACATGCGGTATAGGTTTAACTTTATTTCCGGAAGGAAGAAATTATGTGATATAAAACCACATATCTGTGCAGCCTTTGCAGAAATTCGATCTGCATGAGGCGATAATGCTAGCTTATTCGTGTAACTTAGACCTAAGTCTTTTATGGTTGATCGTTCTAAAAGTGTACTATTTTGAAATACTAGGGGTCAAGGAAGCTTGGTGGGGCCAAAAACACATGAAACTGCTCTTGGATGGAGAAAATTCCATCTGCCAAGTACAGCTCCAACGTGAGAGCATAAGTAGGTCAGTGTTGATTTATCAACGCAACTATTGGCAGTGTCTTTAGAAAATGCATAAATGCACTTGAGATCGTCAGCGTAAACGACATTTTGTGAATTTGTGAGTAAAGTTGAAATTTCGTTTATGTACAGAATAAAGAGAAGGGGACCTAGAACTGTGCCTTGAAAAACGCCACTCGTGATCCGGCTGAGGCGTCGAGTAGCTTTTACCTACTAAGACCTTCTGGCTGCGGTTAGACAAGTAGGAACCAATGAAGTCAAGCAGAGGAGGCCGGATGCCAAGGGCTTCCAGTTTCACCAGAAGACGTCTGTGCGGTACCTTGTCAAAGGCTTTGCTCAGGTCAAAGTAGGTCAAAACTACTGACTGCTGCTCATTACGAAGGGAAAGGACGAGGTTAAAAAAGCTAAGTGACACATTTCGCATGATCTCCCAGGTAGAAAACCATATTGCGAGTCGCTTAAGAGCTTATTTTCTAGGCAACATTCGAGAATTTGATTAAAAATAATTGTTTCAAGAGGTTTTGCTAGAGCCGGGGTTTTGTGAACGCCTAAATAATTAACTACCTGTTAAGTTCTCTTGTTAACCAGGCGGGGCGATTATTCTTTTTTGCACCTTCACTTGACAAAAGCGTTCAATCAGATCGAGTGAGACTGTCTTAAATGATCGCCAGTCATCCTCTGGATTCCTTTTAAGCAAACAATCCCATCTCATAGACATCAGTTCTTAATTGACTTCAAAAATACGGAAGCAGCGTAAGGATCCGTCCGTAAGTTCGTTATCGGTCCATTTAAGGATCGCTCAAATATGTGAATCAGCTTCAAAAATGAGGATCACGCGGTAGAGGCATAGGGAGTATCTAGCAATTAGCGATGATAATACTTCCGGATCTGTTGCTCAAGTGTTCCGCCTCCATTCTTTCGCTAAATCTCACAAAGTAATTTCGACCTTACTCGATTGCAATAATAATTTCATATCAGAGGATTTGGACAAAGCATAATCGTTTAATTCCTTCTTTGTCAAACATTTAACCCTTGAAACCAATCCCATCCCTTTCGATCGCCCTGACGTCTCATGAGTTGCTCGCTAACATTTATTTCGTTCCTGCAAATATTCAAAAACAGATAAGCCAACTTAATCAATCACACTCAGTTGGAACTGACCGCATCCAAAATTCCCTTATTAAACAGCTTAGTGATTTCTCCCCTTTGCTGAGCAAAGTGTTCCCAGTTTTTCTCGAGAATGGTTTGTTTCCTGATTATTGGAAAACCTCTATTATTATTCCAGTCTTTAAATCTGGCTTACGCTCGGATGTTTACAATTATCGCGGTGTTCATAAAACACTTTCTCCTGCTTAGCTCTTTGAAAACCTAATTGCCGTAAAAATTACAGATTTTTGCATAACCAATCAACTTTTTAGCTCTTCCCAACATGGCTTCCTTCCCGATCGCTCTTGTGAAACATGTCACCTGTCTTTTCTTAATTGATTAACATCTCTTCATAATGATCATCTTTCTGTGCAAGTTAGCTTTTTGATCTTAGCAAGGCCTTCGATAAAGTGCGTCATAGGAGACTTATAGTTAATTAAGGAGCTTTAGGACTACGTAGTCCCCTTACCAATTGCACTACGTCATATCTAACCAATCGTAAACAAAAGGTCTTAGTGGCTTCCTCATTTTCAGCTGAGACCCTATTGTAGGCGGTGTCCTTCAAGGCACTGTACTAGATCCTCTTTTGTTTTTGCTTTACATTAATAATATTTCAGCAGCATTTAAACACTCATTCTTTTATTTATACGGACGATCTTAAATGCGTATATTCCTTCTCTATATCTTCGGCCCAACGATGCTAAAAAGGAATCAATGAAGACGTGCTTGCTCTTTTCGCGTGGAGCTCAACGTGGCAATTGGAATTCTCGCCTTCTGAGTGTCGTTTTATATTCTTTGGGTTTGACAGACTACCGCAACCAGTTATTTTTCAAGGCATCCCTATGACTGAATGTTCCATCATCAAGGAATTAGGTTTAAGCTAGACTAATAATTTAGATCTGTCGCCTCATGCCAATAGAATTGCGGCCAAAGCTACCCAGCTTTGTGGCTTTATCTCAAAATAATTTCTATCTTCCTGAACGTTAAATTAAAACTTAACCAAATGTTTGTCCTTCCCATTCTTGAACATTGTTGTTCATTTTTGGTTTAATAACTGAGCGTAGCCGTTCTAAAATTGAAAAGGTCCAAAGACATTTTACTCGGAATTTCTTGCCTCCGACCCTTTAAACTACCTCGTACTCGAATAGGTGCCAGCTGAATAATCTAAAATTTATATGGGTTCAGAGACTGAAAGCTGGCTTCTGCTTCCTTTATCGCCTTAAGAATAGTTCACATAATCCCCGAATTTCAGCCCTAACCCCGTTAGTAGTCCGTATAACCTACGTAACTCTTCACTGATGATACCGTCGCCTATATTCTCCACATCTAAACGCTCTCTGTTCTTCCTTTCAGGTATTGCTTTTATTGGAATAACCTGCCAATCGATGTAAGGTTATCAAAAATCCTGCCTACTTTTAAGCGAAGACTGCTCATTTATCTTAACACTGATTAAATTAACCTTTTATTTTCTTCTTCCTTCCCTAGAAGCTTTCTCCATGACCCCTAGAAAGGACCATCGGGCATCTAAAAGGCCGTCTCCAAATTATATTTCCATGAATCATTTTCCCCACGAAGTATGATGTCTCCATGACCCCGAGAAATGACCATCGGGAATTTAGAGAGCCAGCTCTAAATTATATCTTCCTTGCATCGTTTCCCCCCACGAAGTCTGCTGTATTCATGACCCATGCCTCCGTAAAATTATCGCCAAACAATTTTCATATTGCGCACTCGTTTTAAAGCACCTCCGTTTCGAATGCCGATAACCATCATCAGAATTACAATTGAAATACTGAGCTGTGCAGGCCTCAGATTCATTATCGATTCTCATACCAACTGGAAACCCTGAGCGCATTATTTTTATTTCTTTTTCCTCAATCATCGGATCTCCTACTATCCTTTCGTACTCCGCTCAGAAGCAACCTAACATGCTGCTTCATATGCCCTCACGGAGTAGTGTCGCGACCTGGTTGACCCTACACGGACTGTTTATGATCTTTTCAGGCTCCTTAGTTGTTGGTCTGAGAAATCAGCAATGAGAGTATCGTAGTTGCTTCTCTGGCAATTATACCATGACCTTCACGATCTCTACGGTCCTTTCCTCGTTTGACCTTAAGCGTACGGATGAAGCCTGCGAAGGTTTCCCCTGTCTTGCATCCTTGACGGTTACGCTTATAGCCAGTCGATACGCATTGGGATCACACCTGCGGTGCTGAAAGTAGCCTATGTCGTTAAATTATTTCTCCAACGACCAGGAGCATTTTGAACGCTCAAACACTCTTATCAGCATATCGGTCCTACCAAACGCGTTTATTTTTCACCTAGGAGCGACAGTTTCTTTCTCCAAAAAATCCCTTGAACTCCATTCAAGATATGCCTCTTCCCAAGGAGTTTTTTTCAATGTCTGCTCTTTTATATAATTTTTTGACCACACTAATTTGTGTCAGTTGTCATCGCCAAAAGCTGACCTACTATTCAAACTTAACTGTACATTATTTCGCACTCACTTTAATTGATATTTATCCAATAACAGTGCCTTTCCGGGTACTCAAATAAAACGTCTATCTATCTATATAAAGTCTGTTCATCAGTACGGCATTGGATTGGTTGCCATATCTGTATGCTCATCTGCAAACGTGACTCCCATGCTGTTCAATCCATTCATACAATCATTGACATCGATTAAGAAAAGTAATGGTCCAAGAAGGGAGCCCTGAGGTACACCACTCACATCCGGCATGGAAATGGATTTCACATAACCGATGCATACGGACTGAGATCGGCCTATCAAGAAGTTTCCTTTCCTGTTAAGTAAAATTCCCCCTTATTCCGGATTCTCTGACTTTGTAGAGTAACATTTGGTGAGGAACACTATCAACAGTTTTTTGAAGTCGATGTAGACTACATATACGCTGGTGTCCTCATCTAATGACACGGACCACTGTTCCATTGAAAAGAGCACATTGGTCAAACAGGAGTGACTTCGTTGAACTCCATGTTGGGCACTGTCAATGAAGTTTTTATTTCGAGAAACTTCATGCTAGCCTTTTTGATGATCCTTTCCATCACTTTGCAACAAATCCATGTAAGGCTGACCGGTCGATAGTTTTAAGCACTTGTTCTGGATCCACCCTTGAAAATAGGGTATATATTTGATGAGATCCACTCCGAGGTGAGGACGCTTCGATCGAAGGACGACCAGAAAATGCACGAGAGTGTTCTAAAGTGTTCGCTGGGAAGCTCATTTAGTACTTTTGCTGGTATTTTATCAGGACACGAAGACTTGGCGTCAGTAAGTGCAAGAAGCTCCTTCGTCACATATTCTTCTGTGAATTCGAGGTCCTCAATGACTGTGTCGTTACTAATTGTATGAAAGTCTGTTGGTTAAAATCTGCTTCATTTGTAAAGACAGACGGGAAAAATCCACTAAGGTTTCTGCCTTTTCTTGATTTTCTTTAATCTCTTCGTTGTTTTCCCTTATTAACACTGCCACCGTCTCATTCTTCTTCAACCGACTATTGATGAAGCTAAAAAAAGTAATTTTGGCTTATCGACGGCCCGTTTTATAATTTCACTATTTTTACTCCTTCCGTGATCTGCGGATAAATAACCTTATTGCGTTCCGCTTACGGTGAAATTCTTCGTAATGTATGGATTGAGTTGTTTCTACGTACCTTCTCCAGAGTTTATTCTTTCGGTTTAGTTGTCTTTTCCAATGTCACGTTAACCAAACAGGGCGGTTTGCATTTTGGACATTTTTAATTGGGCAGATGCAGTGCAAAGCGTCGTTTTTAACGCCCCTGAGCGGAGTCCAATCTACACCCCGATTTCCGGTCAGAATGTTTTTCCAATTTAGTGCCGATAAGTCATCCATTATCGCAGAGCAATTCGCGCACCAGTAATTTAACCGAAAATCAGGAGAGTCCGTTTGCTTGGTATGTAAACAGTATTCCCACAGCAGCATGACATGGTCAATTTTACCAAGCGGTACAAGTGAGCTAAATTGATCCAAATAAATTGGCTCCTTTGAAAGAATGCGATCTACGTTACTCGCCATTTGAGCTTCTTTAACTCTCGATGGAAAACTATCATTCTGTACAATAAAGAGATTCATCGTGAACTCTAATAGTCTGGAGATAAAGGAATACCACGAAAATTTTACGGATAATGTTTTCCAGTTAATCAATGGTACATAAAAATCTCTGGCGATAACTATCTTGAGTCTCAGCTGCATCTGTAATTTTTAAAAACATCATCTCGTCAATTTCTGGAGTTTGATTTGGCAGTCTGTGTATTCAGATTTTTTTCTCCATGCCTCTTTAGTTTTAACCAAACTGCTTCGCAGTTGCAAGGGCAAGCAATTATGCGTTCAGATGATATGATTGCTCTGTTGACGTAGATTTCGATTCCCTCATCTTTTTTATGCAGTCTGTCCAGACGAAATTGTTGATATCCATCGATGGAACTTTCGCTATCCAATATTTCCGCCTGCAACCAAGTTTATGTAATGAAAATGACATCCGGATGCACATCGGATAGCCATACTTTCAGTTCATCTAGTTTCTGGAACAAACTCGGTGCGTTTGCATAAAGAAAGCGGAGCTTCGTCCAGACAGATTTTCGATCAATATTTGTTTCGGGATTGTTAGAATGGTCGTGTGTCTTATGCCGTTCACTGGCTGAGTAGGACGCTACTGCTTTTTGATCAAACTCGATGTCGATGGGTTTATGGACACTTGTGGCACTGAATGGTATTTCATTGTGACTTGACTGCCCTCCATACCCAATGTCATGGGCTTTCTCCAGAGAAATGACCGCTGGGTGTGTATAATTTCTCGATTCCATATTTTCAGATTTCTTTTGCCCAGTCTGGATCACTTGAGGAGTTCTAATTTGAGCCCTCTCCATTTCTCCCTCTCTGCAGGTGAAAAATCCGGCTGAAATAAAACCGTTGGGTGAGAGCTCCGAAGCATAGGTTGCCTGCTTAGCAAAAGCTGGGCTTGTAACTCATTCTTTAGGAACAGCTTCAGTGGTCTTGGTTGGCTGGACTTATCATTTGAGTCTCTTAATTAACCCATTCTGAAAACATTTTGAACGGTGACCCTCCCGTCCTCCTTTAAGAGACCTGCACAAATGATCCGTTATGGTTGTTTGCGACAATCATCAACCCCTGCGAAGCATACATGGGGACGACCTTAATGTACCTGGAGTTATAAAGGATCTAGGGATAGGACAAATAACTCAAGGTCAAGGCGCGCAGGTCGATTTCCGAAAGCTAAGTTAAATCTAAATTTTGAACCTATTATTTCGTTTATACTGTCGTTATAGGCTTTATTGTAGATAAAATATTTGCATTTCCAGCCCTTAATCGTATGCAATTACCTGTGGACTTTGTCTTTAACAATAGGTTGAACTATACAGTATCATATAATTCACCTGACATAGCCTCATATCTCGTGCTCGACTTTAACGGATTTATTTGTTTTTTGCTATCTTTATTGGCTAAATTGTTGAAAACTTTTTGCATTTCTAGCCTTTAGACAACTACAACTTGCTAGCCCTATAAATCCTCGTAGAAAACATAGAATTATAAAGCGCCAACATAGAATTTAGGTTTTAATTTCATCAATTTATTTTACCCTATGTATCCTGCGTAGATCTTACTCATATTTTCGACGAAAGATGAAACCAACAAGCTCAATTCGTCGTAAACTACGTTCCTCGGGACCAAAACGATGCTTAAATACACCTAGCAGTTTCAACATTGACTCAAATGTACAACCCATAATTAAAGCTAAACAGCTAGATCTGTCCGCTTTACAGAACTCCAATGACTTCATGATATAGTTAACGTCACTTTAAGTCACTTTATTGAGGGAAGTAGGCTTTCGCCCTTGAGCTCCCTATTCAAATGCAAAAATGTCAATAGTACAAACGTTTACAGTGATATATCTGACAAATGAACATGTAGGGTCATCGATATGTGTGGGCCAGGAGCAACCTGCCACTGTTTACACAATCTTCATTATATTGACAATAGTTTCTCAGAAAATGAGTATCTAGTTTGAATTTAAATGTGTCAACAGTTTCTGAAAGGACCACCTCGTCAGGGAGTCCGTTCCATGCTCCAACGACTCTCTGCGAAAAGGCGTTCCGACGGACTTCCGTGTGGACAAATTTCCTCTGCAGTTTAAAGGGATGACCCCGCAGATGTTCCGTCCCAGCCAATTCGAAGAAGTCAGCAAATTCTAGGGCACAATTGTGGACTCTGACAATCCGGTAGCTTTTGATGAGGTCACCGCGTAGTTGCCGGTAATTTAGAGGAAACAAATCAAGTTCGACCAGTCTGGCTTCGTTAGGCAGATGACTAAGATTTTTGACCATCTTCATAGCCCTCGCCTGCACTCGTTCCAGCTGTAGATAATCCTTCTTAAACCACGGATGCCAGGCCTGGACGGCATATTCCAAGTGAGATCGAACAAATACCCCGTAGGTTTTCGGAAGAGTTCCTTATCAATCTGCAAAAATCCACGTCTGAGCGCAAATAAGACCTGTGTTGCGTGTTTAGCTGTCTTTGAACCCTGTGAAGATGGTTTAACTGAGGAGTTTATTAGAACACCGAGGTCCTTCTCTTCCTCAACAATTGAAATGGGCTGCCCATTGAGAATGTATTGGTAGGAATCATCCTCCTCACTGGTCCTTCTGGTACGCAGTCTTAGGACCACACACTTCCCAACGTTAAAACTAAGAGCCAACGAGCAGACCAGCTGCTAAGACGGTTGAGATCCTCTTGAAGTGCGTGCCTATTGAAATCAGATCTGATGACCCTCCACAATTTAACATCATCTGCAAACATGATGGCGCTGCAATCCAGGTCGTCGACACAGTCGTTGATGTACACTAAGAAGAGTACCGGCCCTAATACCAAGTCTAGGGGGGACACCACTTAGAACCGGAGTAGGTGTCGACTTAGAGGTATCGACGCACACAGTTTGCAATCTATCTGTCACAAAGTCTGCGATCCATGTCAGCAGCATTCCTCTTATGCCGATTTCAGATAATTTGAAGATGAGACGTTTGTGTGGGACACTGTCAAACACCTTCTTGAAATCAGTGTATATGTCGTCAACCCTACCATTTTCGTCCAGTGCACGAGTCCACTGCTCTGTGGAAAGTAATAAACTAGAAAGACAGGAGCGATTCTGTCTGAAGCAATGCTGGAGATCTGAGAGTAATTGGTTTTCCTCAAGGAACTTCCTGGTTGCCTTCTTGATTATTGATTCCATTATTTTACAGCAAATGGAGGTTAGGCTGACAAGCCGATAATTGTTGACATTAGATCGAGCACCACTCTTGTATATGGGGTATATATTTGCTGCCTTCCATTCGTACGGCAGTTTCCCTGATTCAAATGACAAATTAAATATATGCGCTAGTGGTTTGCACAGTTCGCTGGCCAGTTCTTTCAAGAACTTGGCCGGTATATCGTCCGGACCAGATGACTTCGCTTCTTTCAGATTTCGCAGTTCTCGTTCCACGAGAGGTTCTTGGAAGATTATATATTCAAGCACTGTACCGGCGTCTATAACAGCACTGTTGACGTGGTCAAGCTGAAGTAACGGTTCTCTAGTGAAAACCGAGGCAAAAAAACTGACCTTAGTACTCGGCTTTGTCGCAATTTTCAACGACTTCAACACTATTCCCATCCATGAGTACTGCTACTGGGTCCTTGCTTTAGTCGGCTATTGATATAATGGAATAAAATTTTTGGTTTATATTCAGCCTGTTGAATAATCCTTGATTCATAGTTCTTCCTTGCCTGACGAATCATTCTTTTTACAGCGTTTCTTTGATGACGAAATTCTTTGAGGTGCTCTACTGACCCTGTTCGCCTGAACACCTTCCATTTTTTATTCTTCTTCTTTAACTGCCTGTTAAGTTCTCTTGTTAACCAGGCGGGGCGAATATTCTTTTTTTGCACCTTCACTGGACAAAAACGTTCAATTAGATCGAGTGAGACTGTCTTAAATGATCGCCAGTCATCCTCTGGATTCTCTTTAAGCAAACAATCCCATCTCATAGTCATCAGTTCTTTCTTCATCGCGTTAAAATCAGCCTTCCATATATTTCGCTTGCATTCCGTTCCATTCTGGCGCTGAGAAAAAAGTGAGTAATCCAACATCAGCGTACTATGGTCACTCTTACCGAGGGGTGCAATAGAATATACTTCCTCAATGCTAGAGAAGTTCTTCGTAAATACCAGGTCCAGGCAATTTGCTCTCTGATTCTCTCGAAATCTCGTTGGTATGTTAACCTTCTGTACCAGAGGTTGGTCGAGAGTGAGATCCATTAGCTTGTGGCCGAAGGACGTTGGTGCACCATCAACTGTCAGATTAACCCAGTCTACTATAGGTGCATTAAAATCTCCAGCAATAAGCACCTCCTGGGGGCTTGCTACTTCCTTGAGCAAATGGAGGGGGGACTCATCAGTTGCACTTGGAATGTTCGGTGGTCTGTAGATCGTCAAGAATTGTAGGTTCTATGAACAATCCTTTTTAATCTTTATACAGAGAAATTCATATTCAAGGAAGATGGAATGTGCTCGTTCGACTGCCGAGATTCCTGTCCTAACATATACGGCCACTCCTCCCTTTCTATTTTCTCGGTCTTTTCGAAAAATTTGGTATCCATCTATCGAAACCTTGCTTTCCGCGATTTCGGCTTTGAGCTACGTTTCCGTAATGGCAACGATATCGAGGGTTCGTTCTGATACTAATGCTTTGAGTTCATCTACTTTCGATAGGAGACTCTGAGCATTGGTATACAAACATCTCAATTTAGACTGGGTAACTCCTCCATATAGACTTCTGCGCATTTCGCGCGATTGAATACTAGAGTCTGTCATTGTTTTCCGAGATGAACTGGTGTCCATCCCGCCGCCGCTGAGTTCTGATGAGTGGTCGTCGTCCGAGTTCTCGAGCGCCTTCTTTATATTATTCAAACTCTGTACAGTTGGGTACATCGTATATGGTGTCCTCCGTCTCGGCGAGAATCCACCTTTGATTATGTACGGGGTCTGCCATAAGAAAGACCTCTTTATCACTTTTGTCTTTATTCCTTTTTTCTATACTCGGCAACCTGTTCGATGGTTACATATCTGATGTTCCCTCTGAGGATTTCAGGCGTCTCGATTCACATGTTCACTTGGTTGCCAGTGAGGCTTTTGACAAACAGAAACGTTATCACAATTTTCTCCTAAAAAATGCCCCCATACGCAGACGCCCTGTTGAAGTTGCAATGGACTTTTTGTATTCGGGTGGTTTCAACTAAAGAATAGTGGAAGCAAAACGCCTCTCTTCGCGTAGCAAGAATCCTCCTATACTAGTTAAATTGTTTTCAACAGTTGAGGTGAACTCAATCTTTGCTCAACGAGGTCGCACTTCGCTATTTGGAAATGACAAAATGTTTCCTTTGTCGAGATCTTACACCAATGGAGCGAAGAAATGGGTCCTTCCTATCATCAATTTTCAACCTAATATTCATAAGTCTGGTCGTATTTCCACTAACGTCAATGCACCAGCTAATTCATCTCCTCAGATGTCTAGTTCGGTCAGCCCCTCCACTTTACCTTCTACTTCGTCTCCCCCGCGGCCGAATACTGCAATATCCGGTGCTTTCAGCGCGCCTGTAATGTCTGCGACCCCATCTAAAGCATTTATACCGTCTAACCCTTCTAAAGCACTTAGACTGCCAGCTTCCCCTCTTAAAATCAATTCTCCAGGCCTCTCCAGGAAATTCCCCGAATCACATCGCATAAATAACGTTCTTCAAATACAAAATCCGCAATCATCTAAATTTAACTTATTTAACCCTCCACAAGCTAGTTCGTCCCATAACCCCACGGGTCATCTTATACCCTCAATTATACCACCTAAGGCAGGTTTTCCGAAGGACGTAAATCTAACCCAGACCCAAAAGCAAGATAGCGCAGGTCTCAGTAATCGCATACTACCTTCTCTTAAACAAAGCAAGCCTCACAAACAGGCAAATAACCCTCACCATGTTAACCGATATACAAGACCCGACTTTCCAGCATTTAATTCTTATAGCTGCTTGCCCTCTCCCACCAGCCCCTTTATTCCATCTAACTTCCCGTCATTCCGTTTTAACTACTTACAGGCATATCCCGGTCGTTACCCCTATGGTGGTTCGATACCGGAAAGTTTATACCTACACCTTTTTTACATCCCTCTAAACCTTTTGTAAATGACGTTCCATATACCAATCGTTATGGCGCAGTTGGCAATTACCCTCCAAGCGACAATAACTTCCAACTTAATTACCCACCTCCAAATGTTTTTAATTAATAACGATTACCCTATTTTGGATACTCGAACTACCCTAGATGTCATATTACTTAATGCTAGATCGGTTATAAATAAGATGGCCCAACTGAGAGCCATTGCTTTCGAGCTAATGCCTGATGTTTTATGTGGTACTGAATCTTGGACCCATCCATTAATTTCGGACTCTTTGCTTGTCATAGACCAGTACGACCTCTTACCGTCAAGACCGCACTAGTAAGCGTGGTGGTGGTCGTCTTTTCTATATTAAAGCTTCATTTAAGCACTTCCCGTTTGATATAGACGTTACGTCATTCTCTGGTAATTATTGCTTCGCATCCATTATCCTGTCACCATGGCAAAAGGCTATTCTCGGATGTATTTACTACCCGCCTAATTCATCATCCGATGATGATGCAAAACTTTGTGAAATTTTTAAATTGGTTTCGAAGTCCAATTTTAACATTTAAAATAATCACTGGGGATTTTAATTTTCCTAAAATTGACTGGATTTCAAACTTTTGTCCACCCAGATTTCAGCTTTTCCTAGATACCATTAATTTTTTTCTAATTGGTCACTGCTTGTCCGTTCTTCAACCAGAGACAAGCATATTTCAGACCTGATTTTCACAAATGACATTGCTCCCCTCTTCGTTGATTTTAAGCAGGGCCTCTTCCAAAGTGACCATACATTAATTCACTGTTGCTTACCAATTTTCTCATCGAAAAAGGCTAGCGCCGTTCGCACCTATCATACTTTTGACCTCGCAGATATGAGCTTAATTAACAACATTTTGGACTCATTGATTGGCAGCATCTCTCCTCCATGAACGATGCAGCAAAGTCTTTTCTGACTTCATGTCAGTCGTTTCAAATAACATCCTGGAATTTGTGCCAACCAAAATTGTCAAGCCCTACACTTCGGAATCCACAGTTCCTCACCTTCTTTTGCCAAGACTAAAGAAATTGAGGAAGCAATTTAAAGATTAATATACTAGTTCGTTATCCGTACATCTAAGGATTGCAGAGATTTTTGAATTAGCCTCTAAGATTCGGCTTGCACGGGACAGACAGAGGGAATCATGCGCACTCAGCTAGCCAAACTGCAAAATTTGTTGCTCAACTGTTCCGCCGTGGATCCTGCTTCAAACGAGGTTATGAAATACCTCCATTACTTAATGAAACTGAAAAATTCGTTTTCGAAGACTCTGACAAGGCAGAAATGTTTAGTGCATTCTTTGCAAATTATCTTACGATGAAATCTGAACCAGTTCCGACGTTTCAGACATCCTCATTTAATGTTATCAGTACCATTGATTTCTCCATAGAACTAATTCGTAAGCAAATAATGCGTCTGAAAAACTCGCAATCTTCGGGGACTGACGGTATTCCAAACTAAGTTATTAAGAGAGTGCCGATCTTTCCCCGATTGCTTAGCCATGTATTCTCAGTTTATCTTTTAAACGGATTCTTTCCTGACTCATGGAAGACATCTATTATTCTTCCTGTCTTCAAGTCGGGATCTCGTTTGGACGTGAATAATTATCGTGGCGTTCACAAAACCCTTACTCTAGCAAAACTTCTTGAAACAATTATTTTTAATCAAATTCTCGAATTTTGCTTAGAAAATAAGCTCTTAAGCGACTCGCAATATGGTTTTCTACCTGTGAGATCATGCGAAGTGTGTCACTTAGCTTTTCGTAACCTCGTCACTTCCCTTCGTAATGAGCCGCAGTCAGTAGTTTTGACCTACTTTGACCTGAGCAAAGCCTTTGACAAGGTACCGCACAGACGTCTTCTGGTGAAACTGGAAGCCCTTGGCATCCGGCCTCCTCTCCTTGACTTCATCGGTTCCTACTTGTCTAACCACAGCCAGAAGGTCTTAGTAGGTAAAAGCTACTCGACGCCTCAGCCGATCACGAGTGGCGTTTTTCAAGGTACGGTTCTAGGTCCCCTTTTCTTTATTCTGGTAATAAACGAAATTTTAACTTGACTTACAAATTCACAAAATTTCGTTTACGCTGACGATCTCAAGTGCATTTATGCATTTTCTAAAGACACTGCCAATAGTTGCGTTGATAAATCAACACTGACCTACTTATGCTCTCACGTTGGAGCTGTACTTGGCAGATGAAATTTTCTCCATCCAAGAGCAGTTTCAAGTGTTTTTGCCCCACCAAGCTTCCTTGACCCCTAGTATTTCAAAATAGTACACTTTTAGAACGATCAACCATAAAAGACTTAGGTCTAAGTTACACGAATAAGCTAGCATTATCGCCTCATGCAGATCGAATTTCTGCAAAGGCTGCACAGATATGTGGTTTTATATCACATAATTTCTTCCTTCCGGAAATAAAGTTAAACCTATACCGCATGTTTGTTCTTCCTATCCTAGAATACTGCTGTCCCCTCTTTGGGCTGATGAACGCCTCTGACCGCAGTAAGATTGAAAAAGTTCAGAGGGTTTTTACTCGAAGACTATTTTCTCTTCCTGGATACAGTATCTCTTATACGGATAGATGCCAGTTAGCAAAAATTAAACATCTGTGGGTTAGAAGACTCGAAGCCGGTCTCTGTTCCTGTTTTGCGTTAACTCTAGCCCAAATCTCCCACAAATTAAGGCTCTCGCTCCGGTAGTTCGACCCTATGCCACTCGTAATTCATCCATGATCATTTCACCACCCCTTAGCTCCACAACTAATCGTTCTCAGTATTTGCCTCCAAATATGCTTTCATCTGGAATAATCTTCCACTGTAAATTAGGTCGTCGTCCACATTAGCTATTTTCAAAACAAAATTTCGCAAACATTTAACTTCGGAAGATATAAAGTCCTTATTGTCTGTTTCCTTCCCGAACTCGCAACTTTTGGATTTTGAAAAGGGTCCTCCTGGTATTTGAGGTAGCTCCCTTGATATTATATTGGTCTCTAATTATATTTCCATCATCCTCTGCAGAGTCAATTTTGCATTCAATTTTCGCCCCCCGCCTTTTAGACTAGCATCGCCAACTCTTGACAACCTAGATCTTTTCCTCCAATTTTGCAACCACGACGATGGTCTCCAGGTTCAGTTGATGATCAAGGCGGGTTCTGATGGTTTTGCCTCTTTGATTGATGGACTATGCAGTCGGCAAGCTCGCATCTCGATGATGATCTCATGACCTCTACTGTCCCCTCTTCGCTTTGACCCTGGTGTCCACGATGAGTTCGTCCTCTCTCACCTCCACTGGTGGTTACAAACAGTAGCTCTGACTGCTATATTATCTCTCACACGACAAGGAGCGTTACGAACCCTCGTACGTTTTTTTAGAATTTATATTTGGTTAGCACCGGCAAGGCACTGTCTAAGCAAACATTAGTAACGAAACAAAGTTTTGACAATGTGTGCAGATAAAATTTACAAATACATAACTTGTCCTGCTATGTCAACAGTTAGCGATGTTTTAAAATTAATGGTGAACTAGAAAAAAAATAGGCAGTGAAAAAAAAACTTCTACCATCTACCAAAAAAATGGAGGCAGAGTTCAATAAGCCTTCATTTTTTAATAGAAGGTAGGAGAAAAAACTTCTTAGGAAAAAATGGTCAGGTGATAGAGTAGGGTAATACGGTAGTAGCATTTCAGAATGAGATAATGAAACGTCGAGGTGATTCGTTCTTGATCACTTAGGCGTATGAAACCAAATCTCATGAAAATGCGTCAATGAACTTAAGTCCTCAGCATCTTAGGATCCAGAATTGAATTCGGATGAAGGTAAGTATCCAAAGAAACGGTAGCATTTTAGACTGTGGACCCCCGAATGTGTACGTCCGAATGACGTCATCGTTTGGATGACTGGTGATATAAGGAGACATCATAGTTAATGGGTGACCCGAGGTAGCGAAAATAGAGTTTCAAGAGGGTCACTTAAATTCCCGATGGTCCTTTCTTTGAGTCATGGGGAAAGCTACTAGGAAAAGATGAGGAAAATAAAAGGTTAATAGAATCAGTGTTAAGATAAATGTGCAGTCTACGTTCTCAGCATCATTACATTACTATCCCATTGCATCTAGATATTAATTTTTTAGTGAAGCAGTTTTTTTTTCTCCTAGTTTTTTTAAATTTGCAGCTTGCTGAACTCTGCCTCCGATTAAACCGTATGAGTTTTTTACTGCTTTTAAAAAATGGCAAATCGTTCTGAATCGGACATGCATACCATATTGTTCATTTCTGCTGTTAATATGGTTGCTCACATAGTGCAGCAATTATCCACTTTGTATTTATTTATACCGTGATACTAAGTTTGAAATGACGGGCTATCTGGGCCTTAAATATACAATTTATTTATTATTTATTTATCATATTCTAATGGTCTTAATCTGTCAAACCACCCTGTCCTGATTTTCTTGAAAGCACGTCGAACTACTGGGTTTATTCTCATACATTTTAAAATATTCAATATTAAATCCAGACTTTATCAAACGTGCGTAAAACCTAGTCTGGGATACTGCTCCTTTCTATTGAGCATGCTAGTGAACTGAATAAGATAGAATCAGTTCAGCACTTCTTTACTAAAAGAGTTTTCTCTTCAGAACACCGAAACCTGTCCTACCACCAACGCTGTGAGCTTACAAGCCTTGACCTGCTGCGGCTTTGCAGATTACAGAAGGGACTATTTTTACTGTTTAAACACCCAAACAGTCGTACATTTAACCCCCTTACATCTCTGAGGCACCTCGACCACTCTCAACGTACCAGTCATCAAGATGTATTTTTATTTCTTCCTTTGGCACGCACAGTTAGATACCGACAGTTTTTTTCGGTAAAAGCTATAGCAATCTGGAATAAGCTACCTAAAAGTATCAAACTTCAGCAAAGCTTTTCCTTGTTTACGCGAGCTGTCCCTAGTTTTCTACATTCAGGACACCTTCCACAACTTTTGGGTGCTGACTCTGTGGAAGCTCTCTTCGGTTCTGATGGCGTTCACCGACTCTGAATCCTGTGCCGGACTTCATGCTGAGGCAATATTGCTGGCTCTGCAGACCTCAATTGGCTTATTTCTCAGTCGACAGCGAACAGCCACTCGCCGATATACCTGCTGGTGCAGAATACCGGATCCGTAACACTGAATGGAGAAGTTCTTCACCGGGGACCTGTGTTAACGCGTCCCTGTCTTGAATTTTAATTACTTAATAAGCTGCAGTTTTTCTCCTGAAAACACCTGAAACAACGATCAGGAGTTTTTTTCACTGTCAGCTTGACCCTCTACTGTATATATTTTTTTGACCTTGCCTGTAAATTGGCAATAAATAGATAAAATAAAATAAGGTAAACTAAAGATGTTCCTTTCTCCGAGTCATGCGGAAAGCTACTGGGAAAAGATAAGGAAAATAAAATATTAATAGAATCAGTGTTAAGATAAATGTGCAGTCTTCGCTTGAATGCAGGTAGACAAGTTAACGACCTTATCTCAATTGGCAAGTTATTCCAAAGAAAAATATACCTAGAAGCAAAGAAGAGAGAGTGTTTACACGTGGAGGATGCAGGGGCAGGTATAATATGTGCAGAATTTCTTAGGTTATAAGGAAGACTAACGGGGGTAATGACAGAAAGCTTGGGGGAGTTGAAATATTATTTAGTCGGAAAAAGGAGACAAAAGCCTGCTTCAAGTCTCCTGACCCAAAGAAATTGTAGCTTAGTTAGCTCGCATCTTGTTTAGTAGGAATTAGTTGAAAGAGACGGAAACAGGAGTTTTTTGTGAAATGTCTTTGGGAATTTCCGATTTTTGAACGGCTTGATTCGTGCATTAAACCAAAGAGAGGACAGCAAATTTCCAGAATGGGAAGCACAAACATACTTTAAGTCTTAATTTTATTTCAGGAAGGTAGAAATTATAAGAAATAAAGCCGCAAATCTGAGAAGCTTTGGTCGTAATTCTATCGACGTGAGGCGAAATATCGAATTTATTGGTGGAGGAACATTCAATTACTTTTTTGAAATAACGGGTATTTCGACTGCAATAATGCAGTTCAATTTTTTTATTGAAATGGTTTTCAAGGACAACGCCTTTACCCTTAAATATACTGAACTATACTGAACTGTGATCGGAAGATTTCTTCGAGTTTGCCTGCACAACTCATCTGCGTGGTAATATTTACAAGGGCAATAGCGAATGCACGCGATTGAACCTCAGAAATTAATTTTCAGCCAACGAGTGTTACGAGCTTGGAACTCGTTACCAAGGGAGACAGTTTCCTCTGAAAGTATTTTCTGATATTGAAAGAAGGCTTGATGACATAATATTTGACAAAAGACGACTATCACAACATGATTACTTAAAACCAGCCTTTTAAAATCTTTCGGTTTTAACTTTTGTTCCACAAGGTTTCGCCTATAGCTGTGAACACGCATTTGAAGTTATGTTATGCTTTGACTCAAACATTTTTAAATGTACACCATTTTTTATATTGACTGTACACGTGCAGTGATAGTTTTACAAAAATGGCTGTCACAGAACATCGGCGATTGCGAAGTACAAGCTATTCAGGAGAGACCGTCCCAACCACCAGGGTGGAGGAGCTGTGATGTATTTTACAAGAAATTTCACAGTGTGAAATGACGGAGAAGATTAACAATGGTATTGAGGCTATTTGGCTGAAATTAAAGACGTAGGGATTGCAGTCTCTTGAAGTCGTGACTCTCTACCGACCACCGGGGAAAGACACCGACGCTAATACTTGTTTGTTGGAGAACATAATGGAGAGTAGTAGTCGACCTGATGTTGTTTTCATGGGTGACTTCAATGCACCCAGCATTCGTTGGAACGATCTACAGGTGCAGAGCTCAACTTTTTCCTTCGATCACCGTTTGCTAAAGACAACATTTGAAGCTCTTTTCCTACAACATGTATTTGTTCCAACGAGAGCGCGTGGAGGATTACAAGGTAGTTGTTTAGATCTCGTCTTCACTAATGATCCTGACAGTATAGACGAGGTGCACTGCCTACCTCCAATTGGTCGAAATGATCATGCAGTACTTTCATGGGAGTATGGTTTATATTCTGCTTCGTCTGCAATAAATGAAACCAGGCCCAATCTATGGCAAGGAGACTTTTGCAAGATGAGAGCTGAGGCATCCCGAATAGACTGGGACCTTCTCTACTCCGGGAATGTCACTGAGGACTGGAATTTATTTAAGGATTGTTTGTTGAATCTAATAAAATGCCACTGTCCGTCACCACAACTAAGGATATCTAACAGCCCACAGTGGTTTTCAAGGGATCTTAAAAAGTGATTAACAGGAATGGAAGGCTTTGGAAGAATTTTGCCGATCCAATGAAAATTTAGACTTGCAAGCATACAAAACTCAAAGGAACGTGGTTAAAGCTTGATCTTCAAAAGCCGACGGGATAACGAGAGGTATTTGCTCCAGCAAGCAGGTCACAATCCCAAATTGCGCTACTGCTATGAAAGAAAAAGCAAACATAAGGGGAACCCGATTCCTGTTATGAGGAACGATGAAGACTTCGAGATATCAGAAATTAAAAAACAAAGCTGAACATTTTCCATAATTCTTTCAGTCGGTTTTCACCAGACAAGCTGTTTTTATTCCATCTAGTTATGAGACTATGGGAGTGCCAATTATTCAGGATGTGCTCTTTTGAGAAAAGGCGAGCTTTGAAGAACTAAAAAGTCTGAAGGCATGCAAATCCCCTGGCCCCTACGAGATTCCAGCAAAGCTACTCCTCGAACTTGCCCGAGAGCTGGCCAAACCGTTATCCTTTCTGTGCCAGAAGGTTTTCAAAAAGGAATTGATGATTTATTTTAAAACCCGCAACCTCTTATCAACTGCACAATACGGCTTTCGTTGGGGAAGATCGTGTGTAACGAACTTACTTTATACGATGCAAAGCTGGACAAAAGTACTCGATACAAAAGACACTTTGCATGTGGCCTACATTGATTTCCAGAAGGCCTTCGATAGTGTTCTACACCAGCGTCTCCTTTACAAGTTGAGAATATTTGGTATTGGAGGCAAACTTCTTACGTGAATCAAGAATTTTCTAATTGGTCGTTCCCAAGTGGTCTTTGTAGGCGGATCGCGATCAAAGCGCACAGTCATCGAGAGTGAAGTCCCACAATTTTCTGTGCTCAGACCGATCCTATTTCTCTTGTTCATTAATGCTTGTGTATAGAAATTGCACTGTGACTTTGCTATGTTTGCGGACGATATAAAAATCTGGAAAGTTATCCATAATGCTGCCGATGGAGACGATTTCCAAGAAAATATTCGTCAATTGGACGAGTGGTACTGCAAATGGCTCTTGTCCTTCAAATCAAACAAAATGCGCCCTGCTACGTCTGGGAACTCAAAATCAGGTCACTGATATACGACCCTACTATTGAAACGGTTTGCAACTCCGAGAAGCACACACACAGAAGGATCTTGACGTTTGGATGAAAGACAACCCGAAGCATTCTAGGCAATGTTACAAGGCAGCTTAATCCGCCAATTTAATGCTGTACGCTATCAAGCGGACATTTATACTTTTCAATGAAGACTGCTTTTCTACAGTCTTTGGTACGTTTGTAAGGCCACATCTTGAATATGCGATCCAAGCCTGGCGACCGTGGACCCAACACGACTACAAAATGCTCGAAAGGGTGCAGCGGCGGGCCAAAAAAATAGTAAGAGTTCAAGGTGAACTGCCATATGAGATTCATCTAAATAACCTAAAGCTTTATCCTCTGAGTTATAGGCAGTTACGCAGAGACTTGATACAAACCTTCCGTATCGTGCGTGGCATGGAGTGCGCCCTCCTATGTGATGACATTTTACAACTTGGATGTGAGGAAGTATTTTTTCACCAACCGTGTCGTGGAACCGTGGAATAACCTACCTGAGGCGATTGTAATGTCCCAGGCTGTGGATACATTCAAACATCGGCTTGACATACATATGTTGCAGCACCACGAAGACTATGTGACTACTTAACCCTCACAATATCAGTGTACCACGTAAATCTGCCTGCATTCGCTTGACTGTAACTTCTTTACATTGCTTCTTATTCTTGCAATGTTTATATAACAATTAGGGATTTCAAAGGCGTTAGACTATTTTCATCAAATACACTGAACTGAACTGATTTGTATTTACATGATTGAAGAAGCATGAGTCATAATATGAACGACCACAACTCTGTACGCTATTTTTGAAACTCGTCCCCCGGCACGCTGGCCAAGTGTTTATTAGGTTTGCTGTATATCAACTACGAGGACGAAGGTTGTACGACATGCTCCAAACTCATGCAAAATGTTTTTGAAATGGAAAATGATATCAAGGGCCTAAAAATATAGATAATTTGAAGAAACTTCGTCGACACTTACCCGAAGCGAACAAATTGGCAATTAGGAAAAATGACAAAGAACCTACGCAAACACAGTTTCCTCAGTCGCAACAACCAATGAGAAATAAGATGGTGTGTTTACGAGTCTTAGCGTAATCGACCGCGAATATTCGGTAGGGCAAAAGGACGCCCGGCAGGGGCTTTAGAATATTAAGAAGCTTCGCAGTACATCCAAGAGAACAGACTAAGCCAGAACGTTAATATGAGTGGACACCGTTTAAGCATTCCACAAGCTAAAACTGCTTCGGCGAAAATTGCAACTAACTTAGAAGCCGCATTAAGGAGAGAACAAAGCTTTCGCTGTGTCGCAACAAACCCCCTGAACACAAGAGCCGACGGAAACCTTAGTGATCATAATCTTATTCCTGCAAAGAAGAAACAAGCACAGATGCCTCGAGTGGATCACAGTAAATGCATAGCTATCAAAGACATCTCTGAATCTACATTGAGATCCCAAAAGCAAGAATACACGATGACATGAAGCTTTCTTGAATGCATCATAAAGGAGGACGGGAGGGTCATCGTTCAAAACGTTTTCAGAATGGGTCAATTAAGAGACACAAATGATGAGCCCAGCCTACCAAAACCACTGAAATGCTCCTGAAAAATGAGTTAGAAGCCCAGCTTTTGCTGAGCAGGCAACCTATGATTCGGAGCTCTTACCCAACAGTTTTATTTCAGCCGGATTTTTCAACTGCGGAGAGTGAGAAATGGAGAGGGCTCAAATTAGAACTCCTCAAGTGATCCAGACTAGGCAAAATAAATCACAAAATATGGAATGGAGAAATTACACACGCCCAGAGGTCATTTCTCTAGAGAAAACCCACGACACTGGGTATGGAGGGCAGTCAAGTCACAATGAGATACCATTCAGTGCCACAAGTGTCCATAAACCCATCGACCTCGAGTTTGATCAAAAAACAGTAGCGTCCTACTCAGCCAGTGAACGGCATAAGACACACGACCATTATAACAATCCCGAAACAAATATTGATCGAAAATCTGTCCGGACGAAGCTCCGCTTTCTGTATGCAAACGCACCGAGTTTGTTCCAGAAACTAGATGAACTGAAAGTATGTTTATCCGATGTGCATCCGGATGTCATTTTCATTACAGAAACTTGGTTGCAGGCGGGAATATGGGATAGCGAAAGTTCCATCGATGGATATCAGCACTTCCGTCGAGACAGACTGCCGAAACAGGGCAAGCCAGCTGAGATAGACGCGTAGGCAACCAGCAGTCGATCAGTATGCGCAACTGCACCGAGCACGCTTGAAGCCCTGACGCACGCGTGTGGCCCAAACTTTCAAGAAGTTTCCGGGAGGGGTTTCCAGCGTGAGGTACGACCAAGCAATGCGAACCAAATTGCAGGTCAGAAGATTCCAGGATGGTTTCCGTTATTTTGGCGCCACTGACTGGAATGTTCGAGATCACACGGAACTCAATAAATAGACTAGAGTTTATGAGCCAGAAATCCGCTGTCTTCTTTCGGCCTAGAATAAAGTATTTTTTTCCAGAAAGCGGCTTTGCCTTCTCCTCTATCACACCTGTTGGGATAGAACAAACTGGCGATGCATATGTCCGAGCTGATGATTACAGCAGAGCAAATTCAGCAGTTATTCGATGCACAACGGGCCAGTTTTGTGGTTCTGATTGAGAAAATGCAAAAAAGTTGGACTCCAGCTGGGGAGAACAAATGAAAAGTACTTGAAGACCATATCACAGAATTTAATTACGATCCCGACGGCGGCATAAATTTTGAAGTGTAGTACCGCAAATATGCAATTATATTTGAAGAGAAAGGCTCAAAATTGGAGGACAAAGAGAAGGTGGAAGTCCTGCTTTTGTAGCTAGGCCAGCACGAACATGAGCGGTACGTAAAGTTCATTTTGCCAAAGCAGCCGGTAGATACATCGTTTGAGGAAACGGTTAAGAACTTGAAATCGTTGTTTATTTTCTCAAAGTCCTTATTAAATCGACGTTACGAGTTTTTAAAAATAAGAAGGCTTCCTCTTGAAGACTACTTTGACCTAAATGGCCGATTGGATGATGCCTATCAGCAAGCTGACCTAGAACAGTCCTTTAGTCAGCAGATCAAGTCCCTAATTAAATTAAATCACTAACTCTGCCAGAGGACGCTGACATCCGCACACGACTGCTCGCTCAGCTCAGAAAGCCGAGATGACAGCGCAACAACTAGCCGAGGAGTGTATCCGGATCATGAACATCAAAAATGACCCTAGGCTCCTCGGTGCTGGACTAATCAAAGTCAATACGCCCTTATTCAATTGCGAAAAATAATTTCATTACAGAGGATTTGGACAAAGCAGACTTGTTAAATTCCTTCTTTCCAAACATTTTACCGTTGAAACCAATCGATTGCCCTGACGTCTCATGAGTTGCTTATAAACAGAGACTAAGATCAAATTATCAAAAATCCTATGTTTATTCTAATGAAGTCTACAATTCATTAAAATCGCCTATTTGACGGCGCCCAAAAAGTGACCGATAAATAAACCTATTTATTTATTTATTATATCATGTGGTTTATAGTGTCAAACCAATTAAAACAAGAAAGAAACACTTCAGTATGCATAGAGAAAACTTCTCGCTAACTGTGGCATTCGGAACATTCGTGCGGCCACAGCTGGAGTCCGCTATCCAAGCTTGGAGACCCTGGGCGGCGAAGGACATCAACATCCTCGAAAAGGTCCAAAGGCGAGCAACCAAACTTGTCCTTGGACATGGCTCACTGCCTTATGAAACACGGCTGTCGAGTCTCAATCTCTTTCCCTTGCACTATAGACAGCTTCGGGGGGACCTGATACTAACATTCCGCATACTACGTATCCAGGACTGTTGTCTCGTGCCAGGGATTTCTTCGAGTTAGCAAAAAAACAACGAACTTGAGAGGTCATCCTCTCAAATTACGTGTGACTGGAGTAAGGCTAGACACTCGGAAGTACTTCTTCTCCAAAAGAGTAGTCGAAGCTTGGAATAGTCTTCCTCTGGATGTTGTAATGTCGGACTCCTTGGAGGTTTTTAAGCGAAATTTAGATCGATATAATGGTGCGAGCTACAACACTAACTGAAAGCTGCAAGTGTGACGTCAGAAAGTAAGGCATTAATGATACTACTAGTTATATTTGAGTAACATTTCCTTGTTTGTTATTTTCGTTCGAGGGCTTGCATTCTCCCATTATTCCCATGCTGGGGTCCTCGAGGTCTTCGATGCTTAACTTATTTACACACCTTGGTGACACCGTGAGTATTCGCATCAGCTGGACCTGGCGTCCGTCGTCCATGAGGTGTATGAACGTTATCCCCTGGTTCGAACCGCAATGGACCGAGGATGATCTGGACATCTATTTCAGCCTTTGAAATCCATCAACGGACGCTGCAATCAGCAATGGAGCATCATGTGACCTCCGAAATGCCCCCCGTTGGACACCCCTCCCAAGGGCGACAGTTTTTTTCTCCTAAATATCACCGGGAGTTTTTTTTCACTGTCTGCTCTTTTTCAACTTTGTTCCACTATGTTGGCCTCGCCAACATATCGAGATACAATTTTTTGATACCACAACTCGTATGTTCAGTTCAGTTCAGTGTATTTGAGGAAAATAGTCTTACGCCTTTGAAATCCCTATTTGTTACATAAAAGTAGCAAGAATAAGAAGCAAATTAAAGAAGTAACAGTCAAGTGAATGCAGGCAGGTTTACGTGGTACACTGATATTGTTAAGGTTAAGAAGTCACATAGTCTTCGTGGTACTGTAACATATGTATGTCAAGCCGATGTTTGAATGTATACACAGACTGGGACATAACAATCGCCTCAGGTAGGTTATTCCACGGTTCCAGGACACGGTTGGTGAAAAAATACTTCCTCACATCCAATCTTACTTGGGGCACACTTAGTTTGAATGGATGACCTCGGAGATTTTTCGTAGTGGCAAGTTGGAAAAAGTCATCACATAGGAGGGCGCAATCCATGCCACGCACGATACGGAAGGTTTGTATCAAGTCTCCGCGCAACTGCCTATAACTCAGAGGATAGAGCTTTAAGGTTATTTAGACGAATCTCATATGGCAGTTCAGATTGACCTCTTACTAATTTTATGTTCAAATAGGGAATTCAAAGGTGACTCACCTACATCTCCCTCAAATATACTGATACTGATACTGAAGCCCATGTGGCTATCAGTTATAATTCAGTATAATTCAGTATATATAAGGGAGATAGGCGGAGCCTTTGAAAACCCTATTTACAGATAGACGCTAGCAAAACAAGCAAATGTTACATGGCGATAGTCGTTTTAGTATATCAATCATTGCTGTCGACTAATTATATGTTCATCAAGTAAAAATGCATCAAGTCTTCTTTTAAACATTTCAACGCTCTCAGCCTGAACAACTGAGGCTGGCAGTTTGTTCCATTCGTCAATCACCCGTTGGGAAAAGAAGTTGGCCCGCACTTCAAGTTTGGCGTGATTTCTTTTCAGTTTGTATGGGTGTCCTCGGAGACTTGTCATGTTTGCCAATTCAAAAAAGTTGGCCATCTGAAGAGCACAATCAACTCCTCTGACCAGTTTGAAGACTAAGATCATATCCCCTCTGTATTGCCTATAAGAGAGGAAAAATTTTAAGTCTTTCTAGGCGGCCCTCATAGGGTAGGCATTCCAATCCGCTGACTAGTTTTGTTGTTCTCCGTTGAACTTTTCTCCAGCAGAGCGTAGTCATGTTTTCGTCCAAGGGCACCACGCCTGAACGCAATATTCCAACACCGGCCGGATAAATGTTCCAAACACGCGCCCAAAAGCTCTCGTCAAAATTAACGAAGGACCTCCTGATTGCGCCTAAGAAACACATAGCTTTCTTTGCGATATTCGCACAGTGCGACGATGGTTTGAGAGTTGGTGTTATCCATATACCCAAGTCCTTTAGAATGTTTACCTCCTGGAGTTGGTGACCACTGATGGAGTACTGGTATTCAAAACCCATCAGCCTTCGGAACCAGACCGCAGTCGGATTATTTGGCATTTGTTAAGATTAAGGTTCAGCAGCCACTCATCACACCATGTTTGCAAGCGATCTAAGTTTTGTTGTAATTTTCGCGCATCCTCCGGTTTTTCAACTGAGTTCCACAACTTCAAATCGTCAGCGAACATTACCTTCTCGCATGTCAGACAATCCAGACAGTCGTTTACGTATATCAGAAACAAAATGGGACCCAGAACGCTGCCCTGCGAACCCACTGTGAACGGTTTCCCAGTGAGACTTGGTGTCTCCGATATAAACACGCTGGCGCCTGTCTGTGAGAAAGTCGGCCAACCATTTGAGTAGGTTGTCAGTCACACCCATTTGACGGAGCTTAAAGATCAGACGTTTGTGTGGAACCCTGTCAAAGGCTTTGCTAAAGTCAATGTAGACCGCATCGACTGACAAACCCATTTCTAATGATTTTTGTCCAACTTTCCATGGATGTGAGCAAGTTTGTGAGGCAGGATCGACCACTTCGAAATCCATGTTGATATGAACTAAGCAAGTTATTCTCTTCAAGATGCCTCATAAGTTCCGTTTTGATTATCTTCTCCATCATTTTTGCAACAGATACTTGTGAGGCTGACTGGTCGGAAACTGTTTGGTGATGTCCTCTCTCCTCCTTTATAGATGGGGGTTATGTTGGCTATCTTCCACTCGGTAGGCAGAGCCCCCGCCTCCATCGAACTTTCAAATATCTTGGAGAGCGGAGAGGCCAGCTGTTCTGTGAGTTCATTGAGAACTTTTTGCGGATATACCATCTGGGCCAGGTGATTTAGTGGGTTGTAGTTGTTTCAGAGTTTTTTCTTACTGTGTCCATTGGGAACGACACCGTGCTTATTTTGTTTTGTAGATTTGGCAGTACTGTAGTATTCATCCTCGTCAAAAAATGGTTCCTCGGTATACACGGACATAAAGAAATTGGATAAGAGGCAGGTCTTATCAGAGTTATCAGTTAACCTGTTTCGCTGATTGTCTTTAAGACAAGGAATGCAGTCGCGATTTCGTTTTGCCTTATTAACGTAAGCATAAAACCTTTTCGAATTTCTCGGTATGTCTTTAACTATTTCTGACTCAAAGGCTGATCTTTCTTTTCTCAGAAGATTCCGACACCGATTTTGCTGTTTCCTAAAAGCGGAAAAATGTTCGGGTTGTTGATATCTGGCATATGTTCTCCACAGTCTTATTTTTTTTCTTGAGATTCCTTTTTATTTCCGATGTCACCCACTCGGGTCGGGAGACGCATGATCGCCTTTTAAGTGGGCAGAATTTCTCTACCAATTGGTGAATCAATTTACTAATGAAGAACCAGGCAGCATTAGGGTCAGGTACATGTGCAGGGCTCCAGTCTATCCCATTCAGTAATTCTTTTCATTTTTGGGATAATCCACTTTCCATACATTTCTTTGCCTAACTGCACGAGGTTTGGGTACAGAAAAAAATGACTGTACTCCCAAGCAAGAACGCAATGATCACTTCGTCCAAGCGGCACGTAAGAACTTAATGCAAGGATGCAATTGTCGTCTCTACTAATTATTAGATCCAAACAGCTTGACTGCTGCCCATTTCGAACCGCGTCTTCATTGTGACATGTTGGGTAAGAAACTCGTCATTTACCAAACTGAAGTAATTTCTGTTCGAATGAATTTTCCGATCGTGAGCAGAACATTGACACCCAATCGATATCGGGAGCGTTGAAATCTCCAAATATTAATAAATGTTTGCTACGGCAGATTTGCTTTACCTCTGTGATGAGTGCTTCGTCCGTGTCCGTTCGCTGTCCTGGGGGTCGATATACCACGGCAATATGGAGGTCTGGTTGGTTTGGGACTTTCAGTTTACAACAAAGTATTTCGCAAGACGAGATCCTATTTGGCGAGGGCCCATCCGGAATGAAGTCAATGCCTTCTCGTATAAACATTGCGATTCCACCACCCCTACGTCCGTTTCTATCCATGCGGATAAGCTGAAAACCGTCTATTCGGACTTCTAAGTCTGCGATTTGTTCATTTAACCATGTTTCAGTTAGAGCTATGAAGTCAGGTTGTAAATGGTCCACGACCAGTTTAATTTCATCCATTTTGTTCAATAGACTCAGTTGTTGTGGATTATGGTGTTCCACTGGCTAGATCCAGAAAGTTTTGCACATGTGATGATAAACAGAGCCTATTACTCAGATGAGTTCACGTCCGTCAGGGTGTGCTCGAGGAATGAACATAGAATGCTGCAGTTGCCCAAAAGGCATTGAGGCAGATGAGCGCAATAAATGAAGTGCCGACGTCACGCAGCAGTGAAAACAGCAGATGCCTTGTTTCAACTCAAAGTTCACTGTTGTATTTTTTTGTTCGTACATTCCAACAGGAGTAAAGAAAAACCCAGGCGAGCAAGGTAAGGCGAAATTGAAAATTGTACAAAGACGTGCAAGTAACTGATGAATAGGAAGACTATAGAAGGTCTTCTTTCAGCCAGTACAAAAGACAAAATTGTGCTTAATTTTCTACTGTATGTACTATTACTCCGTCCAGCACAACCTCTTTTGAGCAAGCAAGCTTCTTTTTCCTGATAGGAACTCATCCGAAGCGTCCTCTAGGCATTGTAACATATACTGTATTTTATAAAATAAACACATAAGTTAGCCATTTTTGCAGCATTTTATTGTGAAGTCTAAGCTCTGAATCCCTCAAAAAGCCAAAGTAAATCAACTTCAACATTTGGTTGGGTTTGTATCGCAAGCCATATTTCGCAGACAAAGCATGAAAATATTTTGACCACTAAATAATTTGACTTGATTATTCCTGTTCCAACAGCGACAGTTACCACTGTGTTTCTTTGTTTAAACGAGCCTTTCTATCGACGCCAGGAGTTCTGTCTAATGTCGCTCCTCAGGTATTTCTGTTATTGATTCTCGAAGCAGCTCTTCCCTCCTTAGTCAACTCCCGGCCCCCGCTCAAAGGGTAGTGGACGCTAGTTCTAGTATTTTACAACCACAAGGTCGGGCTATCCTCTCAAAAACAACTGTCCCTCCGTATGGCCACCGCAAACATTGGTTCCCAAGAACTGATGAAGACTTCGGGGATGGCGGGGCTTTTCCGGAAATCCATATGCCACAATACCCGTTGGGGATGGGAAGACAAAAAACATCGTCGAACGCTTTGGTTATGAAAACCGACAAAGATGGCAATGTCCGTTATGACGAGCTCATCCGACAAGGCCACGCACGGGATAGGATAATCCACTCAAAATTCACCGATTTACTTCCAAAGCCGATAGATGAGACTGATGCCGAGCTTCAGAAGCCTAGCAAAGACGTTATTGAAGAGGTATTTCTGCCTATTTGTCATTATTTCTCGTTCAGACCACAGAGAAAACCAGACTAGCACTGGAAGCCTTAATCGAACAGAAGGTAGCTGCGGCGTTACCAGTACGTAGAGCTGAAAGGACGGGGCCGGCCGAATACATTAAATATACTCCATCTCAAAAGGGGCCAGCGTACAATAGTGGAGCTGAGCAGCGTCTAGTTAGAATGGTTGAGGTTCAAAAGGACCCCATGGAGCCTCCTAGATTCAAGTAATGTTTCCTTATAATACATCCAATTTTTAGAATAAACCAAAAGATTCCACGTGGTCCCCCATCTCCACCGCCTCCTTTAATGCACTCTCCCAGCCGCAAGGTCTCTGTCAAGGAGCAGGCAGAATGGAAAATTCCCCCTTGTATATCGAATTGGAAAAACCCCCGTGGCTATACAATTCCTCTGGATAAGCGGGTCGCTGCTGATGGGCGTGGTTTGCAGACAGTTCATATCAATGAAAACTTTGCGAAGTTGGCAGAAGCATTATACACTGCGGATCGTAAGGCACGCGAGGCAGTTGAAATGAGGGCCGAAATCGAAAGGAAAGTTGCTCTAAAAGCGAAGGAGCGTAGAGAGGAACAACTGCAACGCATTGCCAAAGAAGCCCGCGAGGCCAGGGCAGGCCTTCGTCGTCCAGGTTTTGATCCTGTTGATGAGGATTCAGGTGTCGCTGATAGAGAAGAACTCAGAAAAGAACGTGCGAGGGACCGCGCACATGATCGAAACCTAGGTCGAACGGGTGCTGAAACAAAATTGCGCACGCAGCGTGACAAGAACAGGGACATCAGTGAACAGATAGCCTTGGGTGTGCCAAATCCAAGAGCCAACGTTAACTCAGAATCGCTCTTTGATCAAAGGCTTTTCAACCAGTCAAGCGGCCTGGACTCGGGCTTTGCCGGAGGTGATTTATTTTTACCCTGCCTTACTTGATTTTTCTAGGCACCGATGACTTGTACAATGTCTATGATAAGCCATGGCGTCAAGAGTCGGATATCGGCTCCCACATTTATCGACCACGTCAAAAGGATACCGAGATATATGGCAATGACATCGAGTCTTTAAAAAATCAAAAGAAATTTGTCCCTGGCCGCGAATTTTCCGGCACTGACCGAGGGCATCGCCTTGATGGACCAGTTCAATTTGAAAAGAGTGCTGTTGAGGAGGAAGATCCATTCAACTTGAGCAAATTCTTGCTTGAAGCCAAAAAGTCCCAAAAACGGCCAGGCGATTCTTCGACCGATACATCCGCCAATCGAGATACAACACACAGAAAGCGGGACCGTCGTGATTAATAATGTTACAAAACTAACTTGTAAATATCTTTTTTTAATGTGTGATCATACTGATCTTGAGTATATTTATCCCAGTTGCAATGGTCTTACAGTTTAGAATACTGAAATAGCTTGTAGTAGTACCTCAGTTACATCCACCTTTTGCCTTTCAAAATGTCCTATGCTGCGTTACACTAACTTTGCCAAAGCTTTATTTACAAAAATCTAGATGTTAGTCGAGGTCTGTTAAGATTGGGCCTAGCAATTTCAGACTCAAAGTGACTGCTATTTTGCTACATTTTTCGTCTTTATTCCATAAATAAACGCGTAGTCGAGATGTTTATCGCATAATAATGCCACTACATGACAAATTCGATTGCGCGATCGAAAAATTGTCCCATGGACTGCATATATTCAAAGCATACTATTCACGCATTTTGGCTCCCCGTTTCACTGCCACAAGCCTTCCTGACCAAGTTTATTTGGCCGTAACTAACTCAATTGAGGCTATCAGGCACGAATACTCCTTAAATTTTCATGCGATTTCGTCCCCAGCGTCACCTTTATAATTAAAAGCCAATTATCATGCTTTCCATAGAGTGTTTTCACTTCGGTTCAGCTGACAGTGAGCTAATCCAGGATAGCGGTAATGTCCCTCGGCTGTCGTTCAGCGCTCTACGTAAACCACTTCATTCGTATCCCAAATTCATTTGAATACTACACCGCTTGGGAAACGTCACTTGCACAATATGAGCTGTGTCGTATGGGTATGTAACACTTCATGCTTCAGGTTCGCATTTTTGTAGGAGCCGGGTCCGCCTGATAGCTTTTTGGGCTAATTTTCGTGACTAAATTTAAAGTTTGACTATCATTTTTGCGATAGTGAATCGCATACATGTAACCCATAACACCCAAGAGGCCGTTATCCCACCATACTTTAATTTACTCGTGTGGTCGCGCGCTTCTTAAAAGAGGCGAGACAGTAAGTCATCATTGCTACACTTGTCCCTAAAGCTAACAGTTAATTTCATGCATCTTGCCACGGGGTAAGCCAGAAGCAAAATCCTATGATCGCGTCTCAGTAACACTCGTGGGGATTTGGAACATACACCTAGCTTTATTACTAAAAGAGGCGTAGTTTTAGCTAAATATGCTAACGTTAAAAGTTAACCTGCCCTATCAAGCTTTAAATGGTGCGGTCAGTGCTCCAGTGGTTGTAATTTTCTATACTGTGTGTAGCATAGGAAGTTTTTACAACTATCATATCACATGATTAACACACTTAAAATGCGTTCTTCACTTTAGTTTTCATCGAAATGCTTGCCACAACCGCAAAATCAATGACAGCTGGTAGCTCAAGAGGCGTTTTTAGCAACTTTTATTTTTAGATAATTGTCCAGCCAATTTTATGCTGTAAACATGTAAACAGAAACGCTTCTCGAAACAATGCGTTCGATTAAATCCTTCAAATTTAATTAGCCTGCCAATCTAAAATCTAATCACTTACGAAATTTCCTCTTTAATCAGTCTAAGAATTTAAAGAGCTCTAGTGAAGGTTCGAGATTCAGCAATGAAGTTCGTCTTGCTGTTATAGACAAAGGATCCTACAATTACTCAATCGGTATGACAACCAGAGCCAAAAAATGAGTGGATGAGGTTTTACACACGTCGGAACATCGAACTGATAAGGCACAACATAGTACAGACGCACCCTAGCGGAGCAACTACGAAGTCAACACATTCTGTTAAGGGTGCGGAAGATCCTTTCACGTACTCGATATACAGGTAGTCAAACACTGCATTCAGTTAGAACTAGGGGCCATTTCACGGTAGCCTTTACCGTTAATTTGCCCAAGGTGTCCTTCTTTGCTCCGTATATGTGACTCCGCACCCTCCGACCGAATCGGTTCCACAAATACAGGCGCGTTGGGCCGAATGACACCCTAAACATGCACAGATCTGATCACGCCTTTGGCAAACAGTCGTCTTTTGGTGGTAGTCCGCTCTGCAAAGTGAATCTTGATCGGTGGAAGCCTAGTTTCACGGTGCTGCTGGCGCACTGCTCCCGTGGACCATTAATTCTGCAGTGGAAATTGCAGGGTTAAGTTGTGAGCGAGTCTATTCCAACCGCCGGCTCAGTAGTACCTTTCCTTGTAGGCCCATCTCCGTTACTGTGTTAACGTGGTCCCCGGACCAATCGTTTATTAAAAAGTATCAGAATCAGAAACGTAGGAAATCTTTGTTTTAAGTATGTAAAAGTGATAGAAGCGAACAGAAATAAGATAAAAGCAGGAATAAAAAGTAAATTAAGCGTATTTGGTAGTAAAAATGAAATGAGGCGAAATGTGGGCAGATGACACAACTGGACTGGGCAAAATCAAGTCTTGAGTATTAAGGGTGTCGCGCGAGGCGGGGATAAAGAATCTTACTGGAGGCGTCAGAGGTAGAGGACAGAGACAGTAAAACGAACGCTTTCTTCTCTACAGGTAAATGACGCGGTCTTCGTTCCAAGAGAGGTTTAGGTCCTCTGCAACAAGAAGTGTGAGCCGTATTAGCAGTAGATAAATCTGGAAAGTACCTAGATTGAGGTAATAAAGCCAAGGCAAATGATGACGGGCGAGGGGGAGGGCATGCGTTCACAAGTCAGACTCAGGCAGTGTGCGCATCGTGCTGCACATTCAGTGCGTATGAGTGATGGGCAAAATAAAATGTGGGAAGCGACACCTCACCAGTGCTCAAATCCTGCTCCTCGTTGGACGCTGAATTCGACTCGTCAGACTATTTTGGTGGAATGTTAGAGTGGAGAGAAAAGGGATGAGATAATGATGGCCTGGCCGAGATGGTTGCACAGTAAAGTCTGTATAAGGTTATAAACTTTGTGCGAGACGTGCAACAGGAGGAAGATTGTCAGTTTGTCGACGACGTGCAGGTAAATGCGTAAAAGCAACTGTATAGTGACTAACCTTTTCAGTTGTAAAAGTAGTAACCGGTTGATAAGGTCGGTTACGGTACCAAAAGGGGGTATTGCGTGTTCGCTTGTTGAGTTTGGTCTTACTATACCTTTTCTGCAGACGGTATACAGCAGAAAGACGTCGAAGTGCGAAGCCGAGTGGAGGTCGCGTATAATATCCATAAGTACGATGATGAGATAAAACAATGCACAAAAATGCCGCAAACGTTCATCACCACTTTTGAACTTCTAACCGCCAATATATTACGCAGTTTGCATGCTTACCACTATAACCGCTATTGCCCGAGTTGGCAGCGGTTGCACGAGGGATTTGGCCCATAAAGTGGGAGTTCTATCTAACATCGATTTCACTCTCCTCCCGGGATCAGTGCGCTCTAATGGCAAGGCGGAGTGGAGGCGATTGTCAGTGATTGTTCATGCAGGGCCGGACGTGGCGAATCTCGCAAGTGAACATTGTTATTCCCGGTCCGCAGAATCGACTTGACACGCCCGTTAGCGACAGGACTTTTGGCTAGTCGGAAATCACCAAAATGTTAGGTCTAGTATAGCGAGCAAAGCTTGCACATTGCTGGCCCTACTCAGCTCACAATCCCCAGTCCTGTACCAGTAGCAAGTACGAGTCAGACAGACGGCAGATAGGACCACCAAGTCTCATTTTACTTGCGCCACACACCTGGCTGGCCATAACGCAGGTCTGACGCAACAATGCCATCCCTTTTTGCTCAGCATAAAGTATAGGGAGGAGAGGGTGCTAAATGCAGGACGTAGTTGCATGGAAGGGCACTGACAGCGAGCAGTCGTGACTAGTCATACGTGGGTGTCTGCTGCCCATCCGAAGTTCGAACCCCGCAGGTTCAGGTGATTCCTCCGGTTGACACGGTGTGGCATACAATGCACTGCGTGCGTGAAGACCGAATGGCCCAGGGCACACCTTAGTAACATCTCTGCGCCAACATCAACTGCCGACTAGTAAAACAATAAAACCTCGTAGCTGCACTAAGAAGTGTGGGGGATGAGATCGTTCCTGATAACTAAGGCTCAACCATCTACGCCTGTCTCCAAGCGAGAACCACTGCGGCATATGTCTCGTGGATATTGCTGTTTACTTACGGCACTGAGGTGGCATCCCTTCTAATAAAGCAGTCAGTATGAAGAAACGGACATATTTTTTTATTTCTTGGGATCGCCGTCCGAATCTATGTTACGCAACCTCAACCACCAAGATCTGCGTGTAAGGGACACTGCCTGATCAGCTCTGATTTCTGGTTCTGAACAGGACCAGCGGACCCCAACGGTATCTGTTTACTGTTGCCAGCAAGGTACACCGACTTCGTTCATACTCGCGACATTTCAAGGATATCTGCGGTTTTTCAAAAAATACAACTGGAGTGGTTGGTTTACTTCGTCGTGGCCGACACCATAATTACAGTGCTGAGATGCCCTTTATACGATACCGCTGTCTAACTGTTGGCCGTGAAAGAAATTTCAGTCCAACACCTGCCCTTGAAGGCCTAGGGATTATTTTGAGATCTTCAAAAGTCAGCCTCCTTCGTTGAGGAAGAGATTTGGTCGTAATCTTGAGATCCGCTGCCACCGATCGTGTCGTGTGGAGTAATCCACTCCGCGGCATAATAAAGGACATGTAGATTCGACATGGCCACAGTCGTACCACGCAAAAGGTTTCCGATCTTGGCGAGCGCACCTCCCATTCTTGAGTGTTCCTTTTCGTGCATTCTTCTCGGGGTAAGATGAGTGACGTGCATACGTTTTCCGATCTTTGTTTCGATACGAATCTTTCGCAAGGCACTGGATACTGGTCGGCACGAAAGATACGACAAAATAACGTCATTCGGTCATTTGTTTGTAGCTTTTGACAAGGCGACAAGCTCCTACGTATACGGCGTTGAGGTAATTTAATGACGCGTTCCTAATCTGTTCCCTTTGATTAAAAATGAACTGACCTGATCGAACCAATATTAAACGTAGTGACTTAGTAGGTAGCTTAACCCAACATAAGGGTACCTTAATCTGATGCAGATCAACTTCAACCGAACCATACTTCAACCTTGTAACATATTAGGCTCGACCTTGGATTGACACCGCAGTGTCCTTCATTAGATGGAGTGAAAAAGAATAGTCACATAAACCGATTCATACAACGCAAACCCCAGACCATTCGTAAAGCACATAGTCATCAGATAAGCCTGATGTATGCACAGAGGGTGAATGCATACAATTGAATAAAACTGGATTGAAGACCGGGGTTGGATGAACTATACACTTAGAAAACATAATAAGCAAACAAGGGGCAAAGGCTTTAGCTACTGGCCTTCCGGACCTGAACGCCAAATAGAGGCTGGGGCTGGAGTCCGGGTCACGCGACAGTTGTTTTTGCCATAGAAACTTGTCGGGTTCTAATGATACTGACAGTTCGTTCACCAAAAGTAACAGCAACCCTCACTAACCCGCGAGGGAATAGCGATAATTTCCATGTGCGCTACATTATGGCAAGGAGGCGCGCGAAGCATCGATTTAACTCGCTTTTCCCATAGAAACCGCATTAAAGAGGTAAAAATAGGCCAAGATTGCTAGAGCAAAATTAGACGACCTAATGCAAAGCTCTTGTCTGCACATACAGCTAATGCCACTAACATAACCGAACTAGACGACGTCCCATAAAATCACCGTCTGTCCTCATCTGGTTTTGTTTACTGGCCGCTGCGTTCAGCATAGTTCAATGGAGGCGCGGGTTAGCACTGGACGCCGGACGGGGCCACAGTGGAACGGACGCATCTTGCCGCCAGGCGGATGATGCGCAAATATCAGTGCACTGGAGTGAACCCCCCCTGGGTACGCTCCTTGGCATTTTGAAAGACGATTGTCCTCAAACACCAACGCACAGACTATTTCCAGTTGCACGTAACCTGGATAACTATAGAAAAATAGGGGGGGGGGAGGTGGGTGGACAGAACGACTCACTTTTTCTACTTCAGCGGAATTAGAGTAGTTGTAGCGCCGGAGTTCGCCTAATTTCTTTCTCTCTGCAGCCAGAGAAGCTTCCAGTTCCAGAACGCGTACCTGCGTGTCCATTTCAGCCCTTCGAGCCTGTGTGATGCCGAGTTGAGTAAATTCCAAGTCAACTAAAATGCGAAACAACCACCACCAGAGACGTGTCATTCAGCGCAATGCAACAGGTGTCTGCCAATGTAAGCAGACTAATGGTGTACGCGTGTGGAGGGGAGGGGGAGGGCAGGAAGGTGGGAGACAGTCAAACATACTCACCAGACTGTTCCCGAATGCTGACACCGTTGTTTGCTTCGGCAACTACCTTTCCGGTCATTTTGGAGACTTCCTTGGCGGCGTCTTCCAGGCCTGCCAAACGGCCCGAGTCACTGCGAGCCTTGACTCGGCTGGCGACCAGAAGCTGCGTGGTACAACTGGAGATCTCTAGAGCAGCTACCAATAACTGTTCAAGCTTGCCGTCCCTGCCGTTTACGATAGCGTCAGCAAACTCACTGATCGCACGGGAAAGTGGTAGAGAAGGAGACAATAAGGACAGGCTGAGTGAGAAATAGGAGCCTCACACTGCCACCTAGTGGCAACACGAAGAAATGACCAACAAGTCTGGCTCAGCCAACAGACAAAAAAGAGCCGGAGAATGTGGGTGGGGGCAACGATTTAACAACAGTGAGTCATCGCACGGTCGGTAAAGACTTTCAAGTGAGAGACTACTACTTGACCGCTTATTGTAAGTAGCAGTAGAAGGAAAAATTTGTGACTTTTATTGGTTTAATGAAAGTTTTCAAGACTGGGCAACATGATCGGCAGATTTGCTGAACTTGTTATGCGAGTAACCAAACACCAAGACAGGCATGGGAGCCAACAGTATGGACCCAAGCGAATCCCGTGCCCGGGCGCGAAGACAGAAGTCGAAGTCATGAACAAGTGCATGTTTATAGATTCGTAAGCTCAGACAAGCATAAATCGACAGGGTCAGTGGGAAAGACCTGATGACTCTAGACATTGAAGAAACTGAGTCTGGGATCTCTGACTGGAAGCGAACACAGTAAAGAAAAGAGAATACCCATGAGGAAATCGGCGTATCGCAAAAGTTCGGTTTAAATTTGCCAAGCCATAAGCATTACGCCCGCCCACCACCCTCCCCCCCCTAAGAGGGCTTAAATAGGTAGTTGGAACGAGTTTGGAAGACTCAAGGGAAATCGATGGAACAATTGCTTACTAGATGAGTGACGATAAGGGCGAAACACTGTCCAAGGAAAAGGGAAAAACACGACCACAAAAGACGTGGAGAAACATGCTTAGAAGTCTTTCGAATTTATAAAAACAGGGAACATTTGCACAGATCGATACCGAGCCATTTGCATAGAATCCGGTGCATTAATCTACTAGCCGCTATGGAAGCATTTGCCGACGAGTAATTCCTTAAACTATCTTGAGAATCTAATGGGATGTAATATAAGCAGAGAGAACAGCCATTAGTGAACACTATAGGCGAACAAGAAAACGTTGGCAGCGGTGATTCAAACTTGTTTCGAAGAAATCGTTATTTTTGCCCATGTTTCCACCTAAACCAGACTCCCAAACGATAAAATAAAATGCCAATTGTCGCACAAACACATCAGAGTAAATATCTTTTGCACTGTGACATTTTATACCAACCCAGCAGTAAAATCGCATGGTAGTAAATACTCCCGATCGCACAAACTGGCCTGTGGCTCAATGGTAGAGCTTTGGACTCAACGATCAATTACTAAAGCGTCTGGGTTCAAATCCCGGATTATTTGAATCTGAGGTTGAGTATGACTGGCTGACGACGGCTAACAGAATAGAAATGACCCTGTCAGTCTCCCTTGTCCATGTCAGCACTCCTTCCGGCATACCTACCGGTTGCTATGCTACTGCCTACGAAGGCCAAACACGAATAGTACGTCCCGTGTGACCTAATTTGTCAACGACCATGTAACGATAATCGCAAGTCTTTGGCAGCGACAGCCTCAGTAATTGTGAAAATTTGACGTGTTAGCAGACGTTGACGGCTCCAAGGTGCCAACGTGCATCGAGAACTCGCAGGTTACCACAGGGCGACAAAACCCTACAGTATGTTCGTAGTTCTACAGCGAAGATAGAAATGCAGTAAAGGTACAGGAATGCAAGAGAATCGGAGGAAAACCTACACGAGCATATTTGCAGCTGCACCCACAGATTTGGCTGCGGAGAAAAGGCCCTCGGTCCAGCGGTGATGACGTTTGTAGAACTCCGTAACGGATGCGGCGCCCTTAAATGCACAAACAAAGCACTTTATTGGATTTATCAATGCACTAGGTTCGAGAAGATGCAATCTTCGATTGAACAGGCATGATAACCGCGTCCGAATAGGGACAGATATACCCCAAATTCGGAAGCTCTTCAAATATCCAGAGAAAAATGACAATCCATTGCGATTGAATGGAAAACGACTGGGGCCTAACACATTGTTGAACATCCAATTGTTGTTTTTTGATTTCCTCAGAAAGTAATCGCTAACTTGGAATAAATCAGTCTATTTGAAGGCTTACATGCGTAGAATGAAAGCTGATACGAATGTTTGGGCCGAATTCTCTCAGCCACAGTGAGATAACCGCGTAATATTCATTAAACCGCCAACAGGCAGCTAAAAGTTTTCAACTTTTACCTGCGCTATGAGTAGGGTTTCACCTGTAACCCCTTAGTACTTCCGATTCCCGTTTCGAACCAAACTTGAAAGGAATGACTATTTAATTAGTGTGCGTCTTTTCCTTCTAACTGTCGATGCCTCGGTGAATTCGGTTATATACTTTATAGAGAGGGGGACATACTTTTCCTTCATGCCAACTTAGTGTTTGGAGGCATCGAATAATAAGACATTAAAAGTTTGGGGGGTGAGGAATGAGTTAAAAAGGGTTTATCGGCTGGTCTGTGTTTTGGATAGCTGGTGCGTCCACGGGTGGTGGACAGCCGAACGGCTTTTAGCTGACGTTAGCCAGCTGTTCGGTTCTGACGATCAAACCACGACAGTGCCACCAGGGTGCCGCAGCAGACTGAGCTCAGGCACCGCAAAACACGATGCCAACACAGTGACTTGACATCATAAAACGCCATGGGATAAGCGGGTTTACTGAACCAAAATGATAACATTGAAAAGGCTATCCCGCACAGCCGCCGCCGATCAGCCTATTTTCAAAATTCCCAAGAAACCTTGCGCATGAAAGGTTCGAATAAGTTACAGTAACTAATGCTTCGGCGTTGCAGGTAGAGGTGGTTATTAAACCTTCGGAAATGGAGCTCTGTCCTTGTGGAGGAGAGTTGGTCGTGCCCTCCAGGTTCACGGTCCACGACATCATCAAGACAGTCTAGACCAGGCGCGGTTCCAACCGCGCCAAGTAGGAGAAAACACTGACGTCCGTAAATACAAACTACTTCGCGAATTGGCAAAGAAAAACGGTGGGAGTCAAATAACAGGGAAAATTTGATTTGGTCCCTTCTCCAAAAAAGACACTCGAAGGGGTGTTTTAGGTCCCCTAAGTAACCAAGTGAAGAGGGGGGGGGGCGGTAGAAGTCAATGACGTATCACCTGCAAGAAATGCGTTTCTAATAGGAAATCACATAAATGAATTTTTAATGACAGAAGAGAACGGCAACTCACCCGACCCTCACTAACAATCTCATTCTGTAGTTCGCGAGCCTTAGCGACGAGCAAGGCAATGGCGGCCATTAGCCCAGTGCAGCTATCCAAAATCTTACTGTGAACCTCCAGTTGAATGCCCGTCATGAGTGTCTTTGACTGCTCTAGTAGGTCCTGCAGAGAAAAGGAGGTTGAAATAAACAAGTAATTACATGAGCGAAGAGTGTAATGACTTCTTAAGACACACACATGACTAGTCAAGCAAAAGCGGGACGGCCGAAAAATCCCGTCAAAACGAGAAGTTTTATGGGCCACTTACCTGTAAACGACCTAACAATCAGGCGTTTTGGTCGATTAGGGACTGGTGTAACTGCCCGTATGTCCATTAGAAGTCAGCAAGTTTTCGTGCATTCAGACTAGAAAAAGCGTGACTCCAGAGGATGAAGGGAAACGATTCGTCCCCAGCAAACTCATCTCAAACTACTTCCAATGAGAATGGCAAAAGGTGACGAAGTAGGTTAGCTTAGATTTGCAATTTAAGTTGGAAGCTCAGACGTTTTGCGAGCGAGAGTAATGTGGCGCATGGGGTGATAGGCCACACAGAATGCGGACGCCACAACAGTCCTTGGTATTGCAGATTTAAAATTTATCCGTTTCTGTGAATCTTGTTGTAAATCAGGTACAATATGAGAGGAAGGAAGGAGGTTACTAGAGTCAAATATCGCTCGCTCTCCAAATCTGCCGTGGTAAACATTGGAAGATAATGCCGATCCAACACCCCCCACCCGATTCCTCGGAATCCATGAATGTATTCGTGACTTTCGGAGAAGTTAACAATAAAACTAGCATACACATGAAATCGCGATAGGCAAATTAGAAAAGAAGTAACATTAGAGGGCCTTCATAGAGTCAACGCTGTAGTCTAGGCCCGCAGACGGTGAATAGCGCCGCATATTGACTAATTAGGAAGCATTACCAATAAACACAGGAGCTTCCGGCTGAGTTGCTACCGGCGGTTCATCATCCCCCGACTACGGGATAGGAAGACCTGATGGTTGAGACCGGAACAAGTCGGTCACGGAGCTGCTGGGCAGAAAACTGTTTTTCTCGGTGCCATGGGTTCCAATGAGTCCAGTTGGAGCTTCGATCGTCAGAAATTTTGTGACCAATTTGGCAAATGTGGGGGTGGGGTGACGCATGGGAGAGGAAACAGAGTGGTACCGAGGCCAGGGAATCCATCCCCGCGGCACATCAGCAATTTCCTCCTTATAAAAAATTGAGGTGCTTTGATCTATCACAAAGAGGCCAGTTATTGATTGGAAGGTCACCGACCGACGGAATAACTTGACCCTTCTCTGGAGTAAGGCTGCAGTGTCTCCTTCCTAATATTACATTTGACAGTTTCATAAATGCCAGACCCGAACCGCCCTCACAGTAACCTAGTACATCTGGAATGGGGACCCAGGTGCGCCTTAGACGCTTTGCCAGCAACTGCAACCATGCCCACCTCCGGTTGTCCCGAAAAGATGTGTGAGGGAAGAGAGTGCGGTAGGGGCTGTGCAAGTCTGCCATCCTATAAACTAGTGATGGCGCTGGATTTCGTGTTTCTACCTGGTCGCATAGCATTCAGTAGACGGAGGCAGTTTCAACGCGCTGGTTTAAGCTTCACGACACGATTTTCACGCCTCGACCACCTCGCGCTGCTCTGTTCGCGTCTTACCAACTATCGATGTGGCAGAAAACTAAAGGGTTGATTTTGATGTAAATAGTAAGCGCCCACAATAGATAATGGATCTTCACGTCAAATGCTTATCGTATTTCTACGCATGAGGCCCATATATCGATTTCCGAGAGGCGTTCAATGAAGATAAGGTTCCGGGTTGCCTAGATCCATGTTATTTTGATTGGTGTCTCGCGGCAAATCACAATACTATAGGAATTAAGTTTGGTTTTATTGAAAGGAGGATAGGCAAATACCTTTGAACTCCCTATTGGTTAAAAAAGGTCGAGTAAATTGCACGACTACATAAAGAACATTGTATGCATAAGTGCATATGACGGGGAAGTGGTTGTCCACAAACATAGAAGAATAAACAACCAGTTTTACTTAACCATTATAGGTAGTATGCTCGTGTGCGATTAAAAATAGAGCGTCGCTGGATGTGTGGGTGTGTAGCTGGTATATAGAAAGCACACGATGGGCCGTGTCAGATACAACGATCAAACTGCCATATAAATAAGTTAGTGGGTGCCGAGTTCGAATTTAAATGAATCTACACACGAGGAGAGAACAACATAAGCGAGCAGAGCGTTCCATGCTGCAACCACTCTGTTACTGAAGAAAAACTAGGGTCCGTTGATCCTAGCTTTCCCTGTGCGTATTTAAGTGGATCGTCGCAAAAAGTGGGCGTGTTTGCCTACGTGAAAAAATCATTCGCGACAAAGCAGACCATGCAGGATTCGGAAAGTTAGTATGAGACGCCTTCTTAGTTGCCTGTAGAAAAAGGGAAAGAGGCTGAGGGTTGACCTTCCTCTTTCGTTGGGGTGGTGACCACAGACCTTTGACCATTATTGTGGCTCACCTCTGAACCTTGACGGTTCAAGGCCTCCAGGTCTCTATGGCGTATTCCGAAATCCGTCGCAAGAAAGTTGCAAATATTTTGGAGAAACTGTCCTTGTCAAAATCCGTAAAGACTCGTCTGGTGGTCGGCCTTCGTGTGTTTCAGTGTTGGTTTGAGCGAAGATGCAATCCACACACCCAGTGCTTCAACCACTCCTCCAGCCGGTTCAAGTTTGTTTGCAGGTGGTCTTCTTCCTCCTCACTGTGAACAAATTTCCATAATTTTAAGGTGGTCAATGAACAGGGTGACATAACAGTCTAAGACGCTGACGCGGTCATTGAGGAAAACAACGAATCACTTGGGACCTAAAACTGAGCCTCGTGGGACGCCACTCACCACGGATACCTCCGAGGATTGTTGGCTGCCAACTCACACTTTTTTGAAAAAGTCCGCAAAGTTCTGGACCCGCACGTTGAGGTTTTCGCTGCGCCGTCGGTGCAGTAGGCGTTGGCGAGGAGCGGTGCCAAAAGCCTTTTCGAAGTCAATGCAGATAAAGTGCGCCATATTGCCTGCATCGCGTGTGTTCAAGTGAAAAGAGCAGATTCGCTGCGAAAGCTGTGTTGAAAATCGGAGAGGTGATTCGGCTAGAGAAGATCCACCAAGGCCTCCTGAATTATTTTCCTCATGATTTCGCAACAAATGGAGGTAAGACTCGCCAGTCCGCAAGTCTTCGCAGATGTTGAACTTTCATTGTTGGTGTGGAGGGATGGTTGCGGACTTCCAATGGAAGGGCAGGCACCCAGTAGCAAATGAAGCCTGTAGGAGCAAGGCTACCGGCTTAACCCTTTCAGAAGCTAGCTCCTTGACAGCGATTTCTGCAAGGAAGTCGAATCTTTCAGTTTAATTAATTATTTCTTAGTGCAGAAAAATATTTCGGTTGTAGGTATTTCTTCATCGCCATAACTGAGTGGAAAAGGGTAGGGTTCTCTTGTAAAGACGAACTACAAGAAATCGGGAAGATTTCAGCCCTATCTTTGACCGCTTAGTTGTCCGCGCCTTCGTCAGCTAGCAACACTAGGATAGGATCCTTAATCCGCGTACTTTGCCTCACGTAACGGTAAAGGACTTTGGGAATGCTCATGGTATGGTTCAATAAATCCTTTTCGAAGACTAGCTGATGATAGGAATTTGAACGCGGTTTCTCTGAAGCTTTAAGTGTTGAATGATCCAGGTGTCCTACCAACACGTTAAGTGTACTCTCAAAAATAAACGAACGATTGGAACCTTTTCACGTCGCAAAGTGGTCGACCAAAACTTCTAGAAGGTAAAACGACAAAAGGCAGAAAAAAACCGAAAGAGCTAGTTCGACTGTCGCAATTGTCAGGGCCTACCGCCTGGGTGCAACACCGGTGACTTGCTCAGCATCTAACACACTGTCTTCCCCCCACAAATCTTGATTCGATGGAAAGAAAATTTAAAGACAACCAGAGGTAGGTGCGGACGCAGTGGTGGAAAAAGCCACGTGCGTCACACATGACTTGATTCTTTCGTCAGATGGCTGGAAGGCTCAGACTAAAAAGGAGGTCAAGAGCAAAATGGAGTATCGATTAATATGCATAATTAGCAGGCATGACCGCAACAGATCCACGGTAGAACAGCCAAGGTGAGTTGGGAATATCGACGGTTCGCTTCTGTCTAGTAGGAACCGTGTCCGGCTGTGCAAGTTCCCCATTACCGACAGCCCGTCTTCACGAAATGCCCTAACCATTAAAAGTGACAGTTCGACCGTCGATTTCGACGAGGTCCACCATATGCTCCACACCAGGTGATGCAGGGACGGTGACTTGCGCGTGAATTATTTTTAAGTGATAGTAGCCTTGCGCTGCAGCTACCGCACTCACTCCTCCTCCCCCACCTGAGTCCGGTGTCAAAACAGAGTCAAGAAGACCGAAGATGGGAGAGGGCGCAGGTGGCTGGCACGGCCGGAGCCGCCCCTGGGTGTACTACCACACCTGACTCGGATCCCACGGAGTGGGAGTACCATAAAGGCCACATTAAAAAGAAGCCATTGCAACCTGACTCTCAGTCCGCCAGTCAACCACTCCACACAAAACACACATTGGGCTGACCACGTTGTCCGAGTTATCCCGTCAGTTGGCAACCTTCCAAGCCACGGCTTTTAGCGCACCGTGATAGTTTCAAGCGCGTCAGGTTGTTCATAGTGAGGAAATTGCGCTGATCTGTTGACCTCACTCTCTCCCCCACCCCCACAATCAGACCACCATCTGAGCCAGTCAGTTGTCTGATGTGGGAGTGGGTGCATTGGCTGACGGGTCGGCGTACCCGTCTTCGCGGGTTGCAGAACGACCTGGCCCCCATAACGCACACACCAGGATTCACTAAATCAGGAGATATGGAGGAGCCATCGCCATTAAAAGTACAGACACTGTAACTTGTCAGACGTAAAAGTGAAGGGAAGACTAAGCCTGCAACGGGTGCTGTCTCAGTCTCACTTGCCTTTGGAAAGTGAGAAATGTCACCAGGAGAACTTTCAAGTTCACCAACGTTACCCAGTTAGGTCTCCAGAGGCAGAAACCTAAATTAGTCTTAAAGACACGTATGTATTATGGCACATTATTGCTAAGCAGATAGCCGGGGAAAAATGAAGTGCTCCGGCAGAGAATGAACGTACCCTGAAGCGTTGTTCGGCTCTAGCTACAAGTTCCATAGTATTTTGTAATTCTTTCTCCAACATGCTGGCCAAGTCCTCCTCGTTAACATCCTTTACTTGCGGTTTGCATTCGGATAAAAGGCACTCCATCTGAGTTAGATTCTTCTTCAGAGCCTCAGCATGCGTCCTGACGACGTTTAATCGCCACTCACCGAAATCACCAGCCAGGTTGGTGAAAAGACCAGTTCCGTCGTCAGTACAGGATTTACAGAGCGCTGATAGAGCTGCAAGGGGTCAAAAGCGGCTTTGCGTAGGTCAGTGAAATTAAAAGTGAGTACGACTGCAGAGTACCGAGTTAATTGTGGAAAAAAATACAAACCAAAGGATACGATGGATAAAAGGTTAAGATGATGGCAAAATTTATTTTTTTTCCCTATACTCCTTAGGTCTCAGCTGAATTTTGTAAGGGGAAAGGAGTATTTAATGGTAGTGGGCACTATAACCGATCACCTGTTCTTGCACTTCCACCGAAACAAAATGATATACAGGAACACAGAGAAGGATCAGCTGACGTTCACGGGGAGATAATGGCCAAAAGCAAAGTCAGTAGGTCCAGTAGTCCATCTAGTTCTCTCTTTTTTTAAACTAGGCGGATATGAAATCTTACTGCCACATAGGATGACCAGCTCCGGTATAATGCCTCGCAAGATTCTGGTGTAATTCCGACAACTTTGCGCTGCAATCAAAATGAACACCTCGTCCACGGCAATGACAAGGTTGTGATTCCAAAGTGAACCCAACTATGAAAGTTGCGCAGGTAAGTTTTCTAGAATCTTGTGGGACATTTTCATCACGGTTTCCGCTGGCTGAACACAGGAAGACACGTAGGAAGCCTAGTGAAATTTTTGTTGTGCTATTACATGCCTATTCTATAAAGCCACTCGCAAATATACAAACGCCGGACACCAGGTACGATAGCTTCTGCGTTGACCGATCATCCAAAAACAACGCGAGCTTGCTTACAAACTAGTCCCCTGGCTTGCTAGGTAGTCGATCGCTTTAAATCTTTCGTAAAAGGGCTTCAAGTGAGAAAAGAAACGATGGTTAGAGAAGCTCCTAAGAAAGTCTCTCATGTATCTAAACACACAAAGACACACTGTGCTTAAAGACACCTAAACTGAAACCGCATAGGAAAAGTCTGCACCTCGAATGTGGCTGTCGGATAGACTCCTACCGACATTCAAGGCTCCACAATTAGGAACTTCAACCACGAATATTCCTCCTAAGAAACGTGAAGGTTTTTACAGAGATATGCACATGTGTCGTTGCCGACTGAAACTTACATGGTTCGATGGAGGAATGAACCTTGGAGCGCGATTAGAGCACTTTGGGATTGTCATGGTTGAGAGCTACATGGATTTGAGATTTCGTCTCTACCGTATATGGTCAAATACACCAGGTGAGTGTGGCGTTTATTGGGCCATTGTGAATTTTGGATAGAAAGCAACGCTTCAGCTATGCCCTGATACTCAAGCAGTTGCACCAACGATAACAGTCTCTACTCCGTGTAAGCGACTGCATCCTGTTCTATGAATGTGCCCTTCTTCCACAGAAACTGCAAGCAAGGGTCCTGGGGCAGTTTCAAACTGGGAATCTGGAATTCAACCGCATGCAAGCTCTCGATCTCTCTCTCTCACACACACAATATGGCCCAATAACTGGAACAGCTGGCCCGCTTGTGCACCAAATGCGCCCTCGCATCAAAGGGGCCGACAAAGACCCCACTCAACATATGTCCTTTCACGCAAGTCCTGTGTTCCAGGGTGCACACAGATTATGCAAGATAAATCGAGGCCCAAAACCTCCTTATGGCCATTGATGCATACAGCCAGAGGTCTTTTCATGGAACGCATAACAACCGGAGTCAAAGCAACACTTATAGGCGACTTTTCAACAGATTTGGTTAGCCTGGAACTTTAGTGGGCAAGAATGGAGGCCCGTTCGCATCAGTCGCCTTCGCCCGATTCTGCACGCAGTCAGGCATTCATCACCTGCGTTCGCCACCCGCAGCCCAACGGACAGGTTGAGCTATTCGACGACACGTTCAAACTGGCTATCCTGAAGTTAAAAAGGCAGGGGAAAATGAAGAAGTTCTTGAAACTTCTGCTGGACAATCGGGTAAACCCAAACACGAATGCTCCCAACAGCGTCTCTTCTTCGGAGGCTTTGATGCAGGACGTCGATGGAAAGGCCATTTAACGGACGCCACGGAGCAAAGCAACGAACAGTCCACCTGGGTGAGAAGGTATTGGAAAAAAGCTACATGCGGCAATCAGTAAAAAAGGGACACTTGGACGTGTCCACCGAATGTGTGGTGACGTCGTCTACGGGATTCTGGTCGGAGCAGACATTCGGGTGCGCCACGCCAGTCAGCTGAGTCACACCGAATGCAATGACGCGGCAAATTCAGGTCTAAATCTATCATTCGAACTATTAATGAGTAGAGGTCAAGAAACCACAATTGCAGTGTCAGGGCACTCTCTTTAACCCTTTAGATGAGCGCACCGACCACAACGGCATACGGTACCATTGAAAGTGAAACCACGGCTCAAATCGTACCATAAAACTAAAAACAGGGGGCAGTGTTAGGACACCGCTCTAACGAGCCGCCCACACGCCGTGCGCGCGCGCTGATTTCACGCCAGCTTCCGACAAGATTGGAAGTTAACTCAACCATTCAAGCCAACAGGCTAACCACTGAAGAATTATCTAGTTGGTGAAATTGCAGTCCGACCTTGGGCATGCCTGTACGTTCCTTTTTCAACTAACATATGTTGTCAAATGGGTTAATACGCACTTTTTGCCCGCCCTTGCTGTTGAGTTCCGAGTTGGGAATTCAGTCAAGGAGAGCTGTTGGACAGGTGACCAGCGAGGCGTGCGACAAGTCCATGACATTTCTTTCAGACATGAAAGTTGTGACAGGTTTGCGGTAGAGAGATAATTTTCCGATGCGAGGAGAAAAAAAAACAGTTCAAACGTCTACTTTACTGTTTAAAGGCCAATGTTCTTTGAAACACTGGACAGATGACTACTCACACATTGCTAGGAGCCATAAGAAGCATACCGTACTTAGGAAAAGTACATATAGCCCGGCGAAAATCTCGCATATGCAACACAGATATATTAGACAGCTCCCTTTTGTCATGTAATAATGACCGAAATTGCCAAAAGTATAAAGTTTTAATAAAAACTCTGAACGATAGTAACAAACGATGCCCCATTGTGGGGACCTACCGTCACTCGTCTCGATGGCGGACGCGGAGTTGGCAATGGCCTTAGAATTAATTAATCCCCCACATAAGTAGGAGACCAGTTGGATGACGATCAAGGCGAGCGGTTCTGAAGCTAAAATTTAAAAGAACAGACATGAACGAATAAGAAATGCGCACAGGTGAGTAGAACGAAAGAAGTAAGAGAGAACAGGAACTGCCAAAGAAGATGGAGACTACTTTTAAGGAAACAAACCCTCAGGAGAGACGTCGCAATTAGCGATTGCTTTCAGTAGAGCATCGATTTCGGTAAGCGCTTTAGACGTGTAAGTTGAGGCGATATCTAAAGATAGAAGGAGAGGAGGGGGTGATAAGATGGCCAGTAAAACTTCCTTACTGTAACAGTAATCGCATAGCCTTTTTTCTGACCGAGAATTCACTGGAACCGCATGCGAAGCATTTTCATTTTAATCGAGAACGAACGAGCACAGGAAGCGAGAAGGAATGAACAAGCCAACTGAAGAGTGCTCACAATAATGGTATAAATAGTACTGAATACCAACGCCTAGATCTGCAAGGAGATCGAGACAAATAAGTCAGCATGCAGAGTTCTGCATCTAATCTTTTAACGCCTTACAGTTACGAAAACCGTTTCCCCTAAATATCATTTCGAAACCCCTTTAATTGAATCAGGGACAAAGTTCAGTCCACGTAAGTTGCAATCTGATCTAACACCAAAGTAACTTCGAAATTTGAGTCGAACAAGGCGAAATCAGGAAAGACAACGGTTTTCCGGTATCCTGGGTCGATAAAATCAGAGTTCACATTATTTCAGAGATTTGAAATGTGAACCATGTAGTCTTGAAACGACAGCCTACATCACTAAACCAAATGGATAGATGGTTTAGAACAAACCGAGGAAACGTATTACAGAAATAGTACTTATGAGGTAAAACGGAGTTCCGCATGAATGCTCCAACGCAGAGCGATGCTTTCTATGTTAAAGGAACAAAAGTCACTTGTCAGGTGCGAAGGTTAAGAAGTAGATTTAGACAGCTTTAAGGACGCCGACCGGGTTAAGTATTTCAGTTCAGAGAAACGACAAACTCTCAAGTGAACACAAACTGAAAAAAATAAGCGTCAATAGATCGCAAGTAGTGCGGGCTTTTGAAATTGAGCCACTATTTTTCTGTTTTCCATTGACACGTAAATTTTCTTATATCCCTTGTTGTTTATTCAAACTACATTAATGAGGTCGTTAACCCAGGACGCAGAAAACGTTTTGAAGTCCAATTTTATCAACATTTTTCGACTAATTCAAGGACAATTCTTCATGATGTCGACACTTGCAGCCTTCGGTAATTCGTTTGTGATTGTCCACTGTTTTGTGTTTTGTGAGCCCAATCGTGTGCACGGTGAATGGAGGATGGTTTGCTGAAAATTTTGGAATTATTCTTTTAAAATAAAGCATACCTCGCTCTCTCTCTCTCTCTCTCTCTTTCTAAAAATAGGACTTATATAGGCGGCGCGAGCGATGCGACATCTTAGAAAGTTGATTCGGCTGTTTACACAATGATGCTAACGGCAATTTTCCAACAAGGCAACCTGCCTGCAAGTGCCATTCGCCACATTAAACATGAGGCTGATCTGTGCCGTCGGGTGTAAGACAAAACCAACACAATAATAGGAGGTTGACACAATTCGTAAATGCCGGGAGTCAGTTGCCACCAGAGGGATCAACGTCTCACCGGTACATTTGACAGACTGTATGCAACAGCCAATAACGAGGAAGGACATAAAAGGCACAAACCAGGACAGCTTCTGCATTGCAGGAACTCGGAAAGTTCTAAAAGGTTCGAAACGGAGCGGATGTCCTCCAGAGCCCTGGCACAGGCCGCCTTCAGAAGACGATCTCGAATTTCCATTACAGCGGCCTTGCCAGCCTCTTGCAGTTGCACCTGTAGACGACCGATCCGGTCCTCTGCAACACGGAGGGCCAAATTCTTTTCCTGCAGGTCGGCCTCCATAACACGACGAGTCTCAACAGAGGAGATCTGCTCAACCTGCAGAGCGGTCAGCTGGTTTTGTAGATCAGCAATCTGCACACATTTAGAGGGATAACCATGAGGCCAGGTGGAGGGACTGATGGCATAAAGCTAACACGATTAGTGATGCCTAGAATAGAGGCAAAAAGAGCTAAGGATGTCCCCTGTCCATGGGCGACACTCACTGTGTATGTCAAAATGTCCAACAACCTGCTACGGACATTCAAATACTTCCCCCTGTAAACGTTTTGATACGCTATAGAGCACGGTGGTGAACCCCCTGTTAAGGGCTGTGATGACGAAGCCAAATCACGCGAGCCTAACAGTGCTGACCTTACTACTGCTCACGGCGGCTTTTGAAATCGAGCCGCCATTTTTTCTGCTCTCTATTCGCATGTGAATGTTCTTGTATATGCACGTCGGTTGGCCTATTTCGCCCATTATATACCGAATTACAACCCTATTTGTTTATTCGAACTGCAAGAATGAGGTCATCAGTACACGATTCTGGCACCGTTTTGAAGGAAGTTCAATTTGGTCTACATTTTGAGACTCGTTCAAGGACGATTCTTCATGATATCGATAGTTGAAATCTTGGAACATTCGTTTTTGAGCTTGCGGTATTATGTGGTTTGTGTTCCCAATCTTATTCGCGGTGAATAGAGGACAATTTTTGCTGAAAATTTTGGAATTACATTTTCAAAATAAAGCGTACCTCTCCTTCTCCCATACAGTAGTGGCTCAAAGTAAACTACAATTTTCTTAAAAAAACAGTTCTTTCAAAAAATGGTCCTGTCCAACCGGCAATTTTACGCCACTGAGGCTGATGTAGATGGTTGTCACACAAAAGCCAGCACTAATGATCGTATTTTGGGCTTATAATCGTTGGTGATCAGGGTCACACTGGCGAGAAAGGTGTAAAATTTCTGAACAGTGAAAGACCTGGTGGTACAAAACCAAGAGATCTTTAGAGAAAAAAGCTGAACGGGACAGAACAGGGACGTTTTAACTCCTAAAACAGAAAAGCAACCCAATCAGTTGTTTAATGAATATGGCTCATCAAATTTGTTTCTCAGACAGTGATGAAAATGTAAAAATGACTTCCCCGACAAATGTACATCGGAACCTATATAGAGGACCCCAAAAACGATGAAATTTTCATTAAAAGTCGATGTAGTGCGTGGACCACTGAAAAGACGTTTGAGAAGGACAGGGGAGTAGAAACTCTGCGTAGTACAGGTGGCTGTGAGTTAAATTCCATGGGGAAGACAGGGTACTTGCACGTATACTTGTTACCGCTGCGATCATTTCTGATCTAGCCGGCCTCGATGAGGTCACATCTGCCTCACCTATTTTCACGACTTTACAAGAAACTGAGAATTCTCAGTACCCCTTCCTATCTCATTCCCTTAAGGTACCCTAACGACAAATACGCCCATCAGAGATACGGTAAAAAATCAAAAAGTACCTGTGTTCGCCAAGCAACATTTTAAGTTTTAAATGTACCAAGTACCGGTTTCCTCAAAACGAAGAGGGAAAAAGACACTCACATACGAATCGATGCTGCCTGCAGAACTTTTACAAACCTTAGATGGTGCATATGGACCCACCGCGATACCTCACCTATAACCAAGATCTGCGCGTATAGGAAACCGCCTAGTCAGTCATTCTTTACGGTTCTGACGGAAAGGCTATTCACGTTTAAGAACAGCGGAAGCCAAATGTTTTCGTCTAGCGTTGCCTGACATGGATCGTTCGAGTGAGGTACATTGACTTTGGCCCTAATGAAGAGTCCCGACTCGTTTAAACACTACCACCATTTCGAAAAGACGGTTGAAATGATTCCAGCACTTTCAACGTCATCCGCCGCGTAAGTACAGTTCTACGGTATTTATAAAATGCCACTACTTATGTGGAAGCGGTGAAAGGGGGAATCAGGTCAAGACCTGTCTCGATATTGTCCCTGAAGACGCAGAGGTGATTTTCAATGATCGGTCCTCATCGGGATGAGAGCGCATCGTGCCTTCCAATTCGCTCTTTCTGACCTTGGAGTGAGCAGTGGTGAGGCATGGGTCGCAGTAGTACAAAGTACAGCAATTGGGAAAGGAAGGAGATCACCACCCCGGGCAGAGAAGATGGTCAGATTTGCCGAAAAAAGACAAAAGTAATCGATGCGCACGGATCCTGCGCCAATAGGAGGCGCGCTTGACAAGCCAGTTACACCCCCCCCCCCCCCCCAATAACAAATAAACGACTGTGAGCAAGTACACTTGAACATGTGCGAATGCCTCCGCAGAGATATGACAGTGTTCGAGCAGTAGCCTGACGCACGTAGTAGAGTGACCTTGCAAACGGTAAATATGGATACAGAACACTAGAACGTTTCGTGACACATGACATCCATAGGTACTGTCAGAGATTTGAGGTGCACTAAAAGGGTCCAAACTTTTCTCACCGCTTGCCTTTAGAGTATTAAGGATAAGGCTACTTAAAATGCCCGATTATCTCGCAGCTGCGAGCTGTCGGGCGCGATGAGATATACATGATAGGTATGATAATAATAATAAAAATAATAAAAATCCTGATGTTTTAGAGTTTTTCGAGTTCGGCAGTTAGCAATTAGGTAGGGATGCCTTGTATGGCCGCCTAAACAGGATGCGGAAACGGGAACCACCTACAATACATGTGTCATTGAGCCAAATTCCAGGGAACTTAGATTACGAAGTAAGGTGAGTGTTAGGGCTAAGTTTAAGATTAGGGTTACGGTCAGAGTTAGGGTTAGGATCAGGAGTATGTTAAAGGTTAAAGCTTTGGTTCGTGTTATCTGCGGGGCTTAGGGTTTATGGAGGGATAGGGTTAAGATAAAGGTTAGCGATCAGTTTTGTATAAGAGTTAATGTTAGGGTTAAGACACGGGAGTATCTACCCTTCCGTACATTTACAGTAAGGTCAATTATTTTAAGGGGGCGAGGCGGTTCGTATTCCCGTATCCTGTTTAGGTGACCATACAAGGCCTCCTTTCCAGCAAATCCCCTCCCAAATGCTACCTTATGCATACATCTGGGCTCGTGGGATAAAATTGCGAAGTGCACGAGAGGAAGGTCATTTGAAATAGCCTCCCAAATTCGAACCATTAGAACATAGCATGGTCAGATATTCACATCAAGATTGGTCTTAAAAATTAGTCAGAAAGGCCTCGCTGAGACGTCCAGGGAGCCACCTTTCCGGTAGAACGGCGGAAAACATGAAAGTAAGTTGGTGAATTAAAAGAATTTTGGGCGGGACATTTCCACCTAATTTGCCAGCGAACAGGGCTTGGCTCTAACAAACCAGGCCAGTACTCCAAACTGGTTAAACCAGCTACATTGGAAGCCTGAGAAAAGGGCCGAGGATAATAACGATCAGCTCTGCGGCAGATATAGGATAGGAAGAAACTTGTTAACGCGAGGGAACCTCGAGTACTAGGTGAAAGCTGTGTACCAACAAGACAGTTCGCTCTTGCTGTCCGATGAAAAGGAGAATGTAAAGGAGGTGACGTGCGGCAAATTATGCTGCCCCACGTATTACATCTGGCCTTGCGCTATACGCCAGGGGATACCTATACCCGTGTCCCAGCTTTAACATTAACCCTAACTCCCAAATAATTACCCTAACGATAATCTTCTTAAACCCCCAATCCAACCCTGAGCCCAATATCCCCTTCAATTTAAAGCGAGACCACTTTTAATAGATGAGAGGGACTTCTAACTGTGCCCTACCAAATATATCAATGTGCTATCCAGGTTTAAAATGGGCAAAGAGGCCCAGTGAAGATCCTGCGGGTGGTCACGCACCTGAGAATCGACAGCTGGTCCGGGAGTCTTCTGCAGTTCGTTGCATTGAGTTTGAAGAGCGCCTAGCTAAAATAAATCGAGAGGCTTAGGTTGTGACAAAGGAAGAAGGCAGAAAGCACGTATAAGGGCTGGCAAATGACAAGAGCAGGGTAAAACAAATGGCCGAGAAAAAGACTCTCCTGACAGAAGAAGCAGAAGCAAGCTTGCGGAACACGAGGGGGAGCCGGCCCGTCTTAAACGTTAACCTCGAAAGCTCAGACAAATGGGTTGCTGATTCCTTCAACTGGCTGCTCTTCTTCTTCGGCTGATAAAGAACTAGGAAATGGTGCAGCTGCCTCTAGAAGTCGTCTTATGCATGAAAAACTATCCTAGTGAGTATGGTGTCGAAAAATAACACGAAACAATCACAGTGTTGCCTCACAAGAAAACTTATCGTTTGTGATGGTCGACAGCAGCGAGGTCCCATGTACATAGTCAGGGCGGAAAGTGTATCACCTTGGCTCGGAACATTCTGCTAGTGGCTCTGCCTTCGGCAAGCTTATGAGACATTAGCTGAGGCAGCTTCCAATACAATAAGAAAGAGAACGTCAAAAAGAGTTCATGCCACAGGAAGAAGTTCGAGTTTTTGAACTTTATGATTCAAAAGAGGTTGCCAATCAGCGGATTAGTGCTGATAATATTTTCAAAGGAGGTGGTATTTCACTGTTTTTTTGCGGCTAGAAACATTAAAAATATGGAGGAAATAAGAGTATTCATCATAATATGGACTCAGACATTCCAGACGTTAACACTGACTTCCAGGAGGAAAGACCTTGCCGCATTAAGCACACTCTGTTCAATTTTCTAGAGCCGAGGTTGACACCAAAACAGCTTGCTGGCTCGGAAGTGCAGATCAGCGGGCCTCGATCCACATGAGCATGTATGGAATGGCCTGGGTTCCAGGGGTCGCCGAATGCAGTGATTTTTATTTAGTCATGGCTGCTTCAGCATGGCAACGCGCCTGCCCATACAGCTTTCAAAAGCAACCAGTTTTTAGCGAAAAAACGGCATGACAACGTTTAAAAACATCAACAAAATGTCACCTCTGTGTTGTAATGCTGGTAGTTAGAAACGCCTTTTGCAGGCTCAAGGTAAGTCCCCTCTGCCTCAAAAGAGGATCGGATGACCCGATTGGAATGCACAATCCGCGGTTTGGAAAGCAAAACAAGCGATAGAGAGAGAGCGACACAGAGCTAATGGAAATGGAAGGTTAACTCGCCTTGCGTAAAGTGCCCACATGCTCCTCCCTGAGTTTGGCGTAGACGTCACGGATTTTTTTGTACTTCTCATCCGCGGCGGCAGCTGCAGCGGACTTCTCTTTGAGATTCGCCGACAAATTTGCTACCTCCTGAAAGAGAAGCAGACTGATTGGCTAGTTGTCCCCGGGGGAGGGGGGTGGAGAAGGGGCGCAGCAGCACACCTTTGTACCGAAAATGACAACAGGAGGGGGGGGAAGGATCCCGTTGCAACTGTCCGGCCATTTAAGGGCAAAACCGCGCCCGAGCGAAAAAAAGGCCTGCTCAAAGCTTAGGAATGGGCCGTCACAGGCAGCAGAGTGTTCCAGTGGGGGAAAAATTCAGCGAGGGATAGAAGGCAAGGTATGCCTAGTCATCTAGGCTGCAAAACACTGCTCGCTCATCGCTGACAGGCTATTGCCCTTCAAAAAAACGTCCAGTCTAGATCAGACATTTGCATAGTGTTAAGCAAAGCTATGTCCAAGATGCCTGACACTTTGCGTGAAGTAAGAATCGCTCCTATCCCCCCAAAATCTACTAATTTTGATCCCAAATCGTTTCGTCCAACTGACTGCTCTTCCGCACTTCTGCAAGTTGCTGAACGAGTTGCCTTAGCTACCAAACACTACGCCATTCTCCTTCAAGTTTTCCGGTCATTTAAACTTTTTACACAAGGCCAGGCGTAGTACCCTAGATGCTATTGCTCTTGTAGTCCATCGTGCCGTAAGGGTTACCGTGCGTAGATATGTTCGTTTATAGACTCCTCCCCTGTCCTTTATACCGTCCCGCACCATCTCCTCCTTCCCAAAACATCCGCGTGCAGCTTTCCTGGCTGTGCTCTTTCTTGGCTTGTATATTATTTTACCTCTCGTACCCAATAATTGTGGAGTCCTTCAAAGTTCCATCATATCGCCTCATCTCTCTCTCTCCCTCCCCATCTCTCTCTCTCACCCTCCCTCCCTCTCCCTCCCTCTCATTCCTTATTGTTCTCCGATTTTTTTCTGCTGATATTAAAACGTGTCCTTGGAATTTTTTCTTCTGCTGCTGGTGTTTATTATGTTTTCTAGCTGATATTTTAATAAAACGACATGTCAAAATGGCCAAAAACAATTCGTTGACCCAAGTTTGGATGTCGTCCGTACCCTTAGCTCGGAACTAACTGCTGCGAATTTTTTCTACCTCATGCGCTGAGGCTTCCCACATACCTCTTGCCGTATATCGGCATATCAATGCCTTAATATAAATCCTTTCAAATTGCACTGGATTCAACGAGATACCTAGCTCGAGTTCGACAGCTATAAGTACAGAAGAGAGTTGCAAGTCTCCAGGGGAGCCTGCTCCGCCGAATAGGATGGTTTCATTACTCGTCAAAAATCCCGACTTACGCAACGAACCATTTTTGCGCCACGTTGTTAAGGTAACTGTATCTTCGAGAGCGGTGAAAAGACCGACAAGAAAACAGCATCTCGAACACCAGGTTAAGCCAGGTGGTTCATAAAGCGAGCGAAATTTAGACCTTGCAGACAGAGGTACGCTCGAGGTCAGCCTCAAAGACGCCCATGAACTTCTGTAGTGGGCCATTGGACAGGCTCAGACAGGTCAGCAAAGTTCAGCTTTTGCCACAAACGCACTCTTAGATATCTTAATGCATTCCCGCTAGTGCACTCGATAGTTCAGGCTAATAAATTTATGATTCCTGAGAGGTTATCTTTGTTGTTAAATTTCCACTAGGGCGTACGCATATTTGAGAATGTTAGGGGTATTTGCTTCCGATCGAAGACCGGCCGTCATCTTCACCACCGCGTTGGAGCGGTTGAAGATGACCGAACAGACTCCTGTGGCAGGGAATAATGCCTGCGAGTTTGCAGGTGAAGCCCACGCCACGATACGCAGTCCAGACCGTTCTCACCTCTCATGGCGACAATAGGCATGACACTCGGGCTTGAACATCTGATTAGTCTAGTGGGACACCTACGATTAAGAGGTAGTGGATTCGGTCTGCAATGCTGCAGCCATCGCCAGGGCACAGAAATATCAACCGTCTTCTAGCGTGTCACAGGTGGGGACGCCAGCGATTAACAGAAGGCACAGCGCAAAAAAATTACGCACCCTCGGTAGACTTCCACAAGACTGGCATTTGAAACGTTCACAGAGCATATACATCCTATTCAATAGACTCTAATATTATTATTATTATTATCACCATGGCAGCCATGGCAAAAACCGGCATGCGAACGTTTGACTTCCTTGGTAAAATGTGAATAACCCAAGAGCCTGCTAGTCATAACATATGAAAAAATAAAAACGTTCGAGAAGTAAAGCAAACGACACGTATAGGGAAATTGGGTTCATAATTTTGTTTACTATCCTAATGCTGTGCAAAATTAGGAAGAAACGCTTCATGAAACAGATGCGAGACCTATATGCCAGCATACCCCTTCCTTATAACTATGACATCCCTATGCCGTTGACAACAAATCCACTGCTGGAGCTATGCCGTCGACGGAGAACGGTTTCCAGCCAAACAATAAAAACTGCGGTAAGGATGCCTGGTATGGCCGCCTAAAGAAGATACAGGAAAAGGAACCATCTACTGTAGGGTTAAGATCAAGAGAACAGTTTAGTTGTATGTTAGGATTAGTGTTTCCGTTACGAAAAGGGTGTATTTACCCTTCCTGAAATTTACCGTAAGGCCACCTATGTTAAGCGGACGAGGCGGGTCCTATTGCCGTGCGGCCATACAAGGTATCCCTACCAAAACCGCTCCCAGGCTGCAATACAGCACCACATTCCAGGCGACCTTTCCATCACACAACTTAACATCCCTTTAACCGTGGACGCCAACAGCCTTCAGTTGGCTATCAGACCCTGCGCAGTCATGGAATCAGTGCGTTTACCAACTGACAGGCCGGAGGGCGGGGTGTCCGGTCTGTAACATTTGACATCTGCATAGTAAATGCAGTTAAGCAAGCAGGCGTGTTGAGACTGTGCGAGTAATTGTACAGATGCAACTCGAAAAGCCACTAAAGGTATGTGTGCCGGAAATAGTGTCGAACGATCCTCGTGTTTCACCGGGTAATACTGCTTTGCAGGTTGGCAGGCGTGGGGTGGGGACAGCTGGACGTCGCAATCTACGACGCACTGTATAGTGAGACAGACTTACGCAGCATTTACCGCACTCTCTCTGTCTCTGTCTCTCTTCGCTCATCCAACAAGCTCTAACTGTCCAGACGACCGGAGTTGGGCGTGGGCCTAGTGGCCATCTGGGTACGCGTGCCCAGCAAGTACTGGTCTACGAAAAGGGCGATTCGGACCTCACGCCATGGAGAATGCCATGAAGGCACGGAATACAACCATCGAAACAGCGTAGCATAAAGCGAACCGATGGACGTCCACCTAAACACAGGTTCCGGACAAGCGCAAAGTAAAACATGTCCAGCTTTACAGTAAAATATGAGAGAATAGAGAGCTGGGAAGCAGAAAATTTTAGCACCCACTGCATCGGCAGTAAAGTAAACGGAAAAGGGCCCCAACAGACTACCCGGGCATCGAATATCGTAATAAATTCACCTGATAAGTCAAAGTTACTAAGCCCCCTTTATTCAGTCTTCTTTTTCACCCTTTTGGTTCTTACTTGTGTTTAATGACAGTTTTACTGTCGGTACCGATGATATCCACAGCAGGGTGGGTGCAAGGACGGGAGACTTTCCCAGCATCTACCAAACTCTCTCCTCCTTCACCCACCTGACTACGGTGTCGAGACAGTCTTTTGTGTGTTAGACAATACCAGCACAAATAATTGAACTAAAAGAGGGCATCTGAGATGAAAGTTATGTTAAAACAAGCTAAGCAAAACCTCTATAGATCAAAGTATCGAGTGAACAATCTGGCCATGCAAAACTGACTGCTTTATATTCACCTTTTAACCCCTGGAAGGAATGCAGACTAACAACATATAAACCGAGTCCTCTTGCTTACGTACGTGGGCGTTGATAATTGAGGGAACAACAGAACCGGCCTTCATATCTGAAAACAACTTGCCCTACTTTAGATGTGTTTTGCTCTAAAAAACCCCTCACATAATTCACATGCATCCACAAAATTAAGTAAAGGTCCCAGCGGGGATTCTGTAGATAATGCGACACTAAACACGGCTAAACGTCTTTCCGTCAGTGACTTTGATCGTCTCTCCCCCCCCCCCCCAGCCCTAACGACAACTGGTATGAGCGCGATGCCAAAAAGTTCAAAATGAGCATGAGGGGGCGGGATACCATTAACTGGAAAAATGAGTGCCTAGAAAAAAGTGATGAGGCGAGCTTCAAAAAATAACCCAGTCTACCCGTCACCAAGGCCCGTGCTTTCTGTTGATGTGTTGCAGTCGCGACAACGTTTACAACAAAACTTGAACTTCGCCGTAAATTGGCTCGAAAATGCACATAGCCACGTTTCACTCGGGGGAGGGGAGGTGGAGGAGGAGGAGTACCATCACAGCACACGTCTACAACTTTTGACCTTCACTACTAGGTTGTTGGGTCGAGTTAAACGTGCCTATAAAGAACTGACGGCCTCAGGCCAGCCGAGGTGCCAAGGTGCAAACGACAGTTCGACCGTCGTAGTCCGACGATGTCCACCGTATGCTCATGGGAAAGTTGAGCAGGGACGGTGACTTGCGCGTGATTTAGTTTAAAGTGATAGAATACTTGCGCTGCATCAACCGCACTCTCTCCTCCTCCCCCACATGAGCTCGGTGTCAAGACAGAGTCAAGAAAACCGGAGGCGGGAGAGGACGCAGGTCGCTGGCGCGGCCGGGTCCCCTAAGTCCTAGCCGCCCCTAGGCGTGCCACCACACTTCTATGTTCGGCATTTGTTATGGGAGTGCAACCCGAATAACGCATGCCATGCCCTAATGTGGCCCCCGTGTTGGTCCAACGCATCTACCACGTGGCCCGTTTAGGGGGCAGGCCAAGGTGCAAACAAAGGCATACAGACACCCCCATATTCAATCTGATCAATGAATAGGGTCGTGGTCGAAATGAAAGTCGGGTTCGCGGAGTGAAAGAAAGACAGGGGCTTAGGTAAGGGTCAACAAGAGCGGGTCAGGTAGAAAATTCGAAACATTTACAACGACATGAAATCGCCAGGCAAATAAGATTATATCATCGTAAACACACATTCGGGTTGCCGCGGGTGACTGCAGTCACACGGAAGCAGTAGGTAAAAGGATAACTGTGCATGTTTGGAGAGTAGGAATTATTCGATAGAGCAAGGTGGGTACACCTAAAAACAAAACGAAAAGGACTCGTCCACTTAGAGTCCATCTGATAAGCTTGACAGGGAGCATCGTCGACTGTGGGGTAATGGTGACGTGGACGTAAGGGGAACACGCGAAAGTTCGGCCGTCGGTTCCGACGAGGTCGATCGCGTGCCCCACAGCATGGGGCCACAGGAACGGTGACTTGAGCGTGAATTAGTGAAAGTAAACTTGCGCTACATCTACCGCACTTTTTCCTCCTCCCCCACCTGGGCCAGGTAACATGGCCAAATCAAGAAGACCGGAGACGGGAGAGGGCACAGGTGGCTGGCGCGGTTGAAACCGCTTCTAAGCATGCAGTGACACCTGGATCGGATCCCAAGGCCTGGGAGTGCCATAGAGGCCACAGTAAGAAGGAGCAATCAGAGGCTCACTGTTAGCCCACCAGTCGGTACCTCCACGCAAAAACACGCACTACGACCTGCATAGCTTCCACCTCACTCTCTAGTCCCAGACCGTTTATATGCCAACGGCAAGACGACTGGAAATGCGACCTGGAAGTGGTGCCCGGTCAGGCACTCTCCATTGTCTATCCACGCGCGCGCGCGCGCTACACACTGACTTTTCAACCTAACCAACCAGAGTTCATCCACCCAGAGCTCGTATCAGAAAGTGTTGCAGACAGACCACATTCAGGAGGCATTCCAGTCAAGCTGACAACCCAGGTAGGCAAGTTATCGCGCTGTACAGTAGCCCAACAGCTGAGAAACGCGAACAAGTTCCGTTTGCCAGAAAAACCAGTAACCACAATAACAACAGGGAAGAGGTAACTGCAGGCGCGTCAGATAGTGAGGAATGATGGAATCCTTAGTGTCGACATCGCTCTTTCATCCCTTTCCCATGGATCAAGCCTATAAACGAACTAATGATCACAGTGACATGTAGGCTTGCTTTTAGGGCGTGCCAGTGCAATGAAGTACGGTAGTAGTTAGGGCTCGCGCTGACCCTGGATTGTCCGATTAGCGTGTGCTGCTGCGAATTCCGACCTGACAACGACGTCGTCGTCGTAGTAAATGATGTCAGAAATAACGTGTGAGAAATCATACAATCAGCTAAGACGGGCCTAGCGTAGTTTAAATACGTTTCTGATAGGAACTGCGTCGACGGAGGACAACTGGAGCAATATGAAATCATATCCTAGTCGACGACCTCAATAGTTGAAGGACTTGTAAAATAGGAGAAACATCTGGGACAGGCGAGAGTCAGATCTTGCCTTGAGGCGGCCTAACCTAGTCAGCAATGGGGAGAGTTAGGTAAGTATAACTATAATGCAGCTGAGAGACCTGAAGAATTGCTTTCGGCTCATGTTACGCGGATCCTTGATAGCCAGTTTTAAAGAAAGGAAAAAAGCAGAGACAATAAAAACGACAAGATAGCTGAAAAGAGGTGCAGAGAACAGCGAATGAATGCTTAGGACGGCGGAGGAGAAGCATGAACACACTTACATCGTCCTGAGCAGATTTGACTTGTACTAGTCCTTTGATTTCGTCCTCCAGGGTCTTGATGCGAGCCAACAACTGTTGTTGCTTGTTGGACTCCTACAAGGGAGATTCCACAGGACCTTATAATTCACCTACAGAGGTATCTTGATGAACAACACTGTAATCCTATCCGCGTGATGGCCTTCACGATTTATTGAACCATAGAGCAAGGGATACTTTAAAATGCAAGACGGGATGTTCATAATAGGGTTGCCTCCTACAAAGAGACCGATCGAGAGAAAATGTTCCCCGCTCACATAAACATGGGGCTCGATCAGAAAAACCATGTAAATCCCCCCCCCCAAAGATTAGTGTACTTAGTCCAGAAAAGGAGGGCGTGCCACCGAGCTAGGAAAATCATCCAGCGATTTATTTCGGTAAGGATTCCTTACGGGAATAGGAACGGACCTCCTATGCCATAAAGATGGCCCTGTGAACAATTCCATAAAGGGTAACTATTCCGTGTCCTAACCCTAAAACTAACTCCAAAGTAAACATAAGCCGTGGCCATAATCTTAACCCCCAACCCTAAAACTTACCCTAAATATACATCTAACCCTATTTTCCCTGGACGTAGGCGCAAAGACACCTGTATTGCGGCGGTTCCTGGTCTCATGTCCTGTTTAGGGATCATATAATTTGCGAAAACTTATGTCAGTAACTGTTTGAACTGCAATGGGCTTCGCTGCAGTAATCAAGGACGTCAAAATTTTCATTCGTGGAACAAAAGAAACCCTATTTACGTCGAGTTGCAAAATCTCGGCTGGTAAAGTACTTTGGTTTGTACTTTTGCAACACATGCTTTTCTAAAGAAGTCTGCGAGCATAACATGAAAGTTAGGCGAGAGTTTAGGCACACCGATTCTGCGGACGGAAGGCAAAGTAGGAAACAGGCCGACATTAGAGGAGTAGTGCGGGAGAAATAAGGGCATTTCGTCTTGGAGTTCCAATAAACTGCCCTCGCGGTGGACGGTCGAGGAGCGACGACCTTTCGTCTATCAAAAGGTGTCACCAACGAAGTTTAGAGATACCTGGATAGCCACTTCTGAATTAATTGCCATGCGAATTTGGAGCTGGCAGTCAGTAGCTCACTGATATCGGAGGACTCGCAGACTGCAGGCTACAATCGGCAACATCCAGTCCACCAGACGGAAACGACGTTCATGGACACAGCCTGATTGGGGGACGAAAGGCGTGTGATTCTGCTTGTGCCTTAAAGTTCAAAGTCCGGAGACCTGGCGTGAGGGAGACAGCGCCCAGCTCAGTAATCGACTGACCGCAGATTCGAATCTGAGGCCCGAGTTTGGAGTAGGCGTGACTGTAACGACTATTTCAGTCCTTGTCGGTAATGTGCCTCTCCCGACGCAAAAAAACATGCGGTCGAGAGGCGCCCAGAATACCAAATGGGTTAAGCTACTGATCACGATTATAATATCCTGAAACGCTTCATAAAGAGGACATACGAGGAAATACCCACCTCATTCTGTACACGTTCAATTTCGGACTTGAGCATTTCAATCTCTAACATGTATTCGTGCCTAAAATGAAAAAAAAAATAGAGGACATCACAAAAATTGTTGCAAATAAGCAGAAGAGCCCCCCTCATCCCAAGGTAGCTGCCGGAAAAGATCGCTCGAGGACACACAATGGCCAGAAGGTTCGGTTATAAATGAGACGGGAAAACATGAATTAAACTAAATTCACGGGCGGAAGAAAATGAATAAATCTGCAAAAGATGCTCCTGAGAAGTATGAAAAAAGGACGAGAAAGACCAGTAGACAGAAAAACCTCGCCGAAAACTGTGAAAATGCATTTAAGTGTAGGGCGGTGTTGGGATACGATGTCTCTACCAGGCCTGAACATCCACCAGGGTACTAAAAAGTTCCATGCAAACGGTTGCCTGCTCGGTAAGCGGAAACTGGAAAGTAGGTTGGCACCACAGAAAGGATTGTCTGTGGGCGCCTGCGCCCTAAAAGAGCACCAACTTCTATCCTCCGGCCGAGGCGGCTGGACCGGCCTCACTACCCTCCAGACTATGGTCGAAGGCATTAGTAGAAAGCTTGATCAGTATGAAAATGTGGAAGCTGTCCTCCTCCGCCTTAGCATGCTCTTCAAAACCGTTAATCAGCAGTTGCATCCAGAGTCGGGAAACACTCTGTGGTTAGTTTGATTGGAAAGGTTCCTTCTAATAGGGCTTCCTGCGTGCTCGTTGGGGATGTAATGGTATGCAAACTTCCTATTCACAGGAGACTCCTCAAGGATCTGTGCTAGTCCGCTTGCTTCCATCGATTCACATGAACGACCTGCCTTAGGTGTTTTCGAATTCTTCCTCTTCTCATTCAAAGAAGTCTTTAACCTGCCACGGAACACAAGTTACATGGTCTAAGCACAACTTTTATTGAATCGAACCTCCAATATTGCTCATAAGCGTAGTTGCCGTATCCTGTTCTTTAGATTCTGACGCTGTTAGATGTAAAAGATGCCCAGAAGACTCGATTATATTCTATCACCACACAGAGGAGACTACATTCACCGTACTTAGTAGAAGGAATGAAGCGTAGGGATGTCTTTTATTGTCACCTAAACAAGACATGGGAACAGGAACCGCCTCGGCCACTTAATATAGACGGCCTTACGGTAAATTTCAGGAAGGGTAAATATACAAGTGTATTAACGCTAACACTAAGCCTAACATAAAATGCAACTGCTGCCTTAATCTTAACCCTAGCCTAAACTTACACACTACACCTAACACGATAAAAAGCCTGACCTTTTGCCTAATCAAGATCCTAACCCAAACTTAAAGGTAAACCCTTACCCTCACCTCAAGCCTTAATGTAATTTCCTTGCAATTTAGCGCAAAGCCACATGTATTGTGAGTGGGTCCTTTTCCCGTTTTCTGATTGGGTGGCCATACAAGACATCCCTACCGAATGACGCACACATACACACAAACACACTTATCTCTTTGCACGAATCCGTTGCGTTCGGTATCTTCGTGGGCATTCCTACAAACTAAATAAGGCAGGTTTCAAGCAGTGTATCAGTAACCTACAACATGACCATTAAAAGAAGTTGAACTACTGTTCCAGCAGTCTCCCGATGTCTGCAGGCAGTGACACGTATAATCCTGCAGGCTTGTACAAGGCTCTGCACAAATCAATTTGTTCCAGACACAGAGGCAAAAAATGTTTACACCCTTTCTTCGGTACCGATGTCCCTGCGTTTGAGTTTTGGCTCACTTCAGGTTGCTCTTAATTAATCTCTTTCCGTATGTTGCTTGCAAAGTATTGTGGTGGTATGGCTGTTGTTCTGTAGCTTCTTCAAACCCGCAGACGGATTTTTGGCTGCTTACTGCTTTTGGCAAGCAGTATTTTTTTCGCCTCCCCTTTCGCATCACCCTCCCCACTTCGTCGTCTGTTATTGCCATCTTTTCCCGTGGCGTGAATAGTGGCTCTTTGTTATGCCTCTAAACCCACCCCTTCCAACTTTCTTCATTTCTGTCAAGCACTAAAACTCTGAGCTTTGGTTTTACGCCCGCACAGTCCTTCGAAAAAGGTACCGTTACTATTCCAGAGGCATAAACCCATTCAGCTCACTTCCTAAGTCGTCAAAAGGGAAGCGGGAAGGCGAGGGTCAGTGGAACAGGGGGCGTAGGTCAGACAAAGCGAGTTAGAGCTGGCAAGCCTGTTCCAGTAGATGTGCCGAGGAGCAGAAGCGGAGGGGTGAGATGTAACTCGTAGACCCGAATCTAAAAAAACGGTAGTCAGCCGCGATCCCGAATAACATCGCTGGCAAACAATTCCGCCGCACAGGTACAAAGGCAAACACTCATGGCTAAAATAGAGGTTTCTTTCTCAGAAACCTCAAACGGTAAATCCATGCGTGGCTGACATAGGGGAGCCCTGCCAAGGTGGGAGATAGAGGTGGGCGGTAGATGCCGCGCAGGCGTATCTCCCTACAAACTAACCGTGCTGTGCCCCCTACGTGGGGTAAACGGTGAATGTCGTCGATTGCGACGGTCGAACTATCGTCCTCAGTATACAAGAGCAAGATCTTAGATCACAGGTAGGGCAGATTGTGCAGAGGTACCAGACTATCTTTTCTTTAACTAACTGTTCACCTTTCTTTAACTGTACTTTGTATTTTACTGAACGAATACCTCTCTGCTTTAGCTATCACGCGTAGCATGTACTGGATGCTCAGGCCATTTGACATTTTAGTATTATTATTATTTCTTGCATAAATCCGGCTTTGTCCTGATATAAGTGGTCTGGGATCAATAAGAGCCTCCTTCGAGTTCACTACAAGAGGAGGGTGATTGAAATCTGACTTACCCATGTCCGTCAGCTGACAGTCCCCAAACCACGCCATCGAGCACGTACTTCGCAAGTTTTTCCGCTTAATCATAGGTAGTGAAATTGGTACTGGAAGTCTACTGAGCCGAGATCACTTTCTCTTCTACTCCCGCCGCTTCCGATCGCGTGCACCAGAATGCAGACTGATGAGTTATGATGCAGTGGCTTAAAAAAATTTCACTTCGCCTCCCCCCCCCTATTTGCCCCGAGATGCACGCGAGAGAGAGAAAAAGTATAATTCTACAATTCCATTTGTTGAAGAAAGATAATATGAATTATTGAAATCAAAATTCCAAGATAGACGGAGAAATCCTAGGTGAGGAGCTGAGATTGTTTGTTAATACCCTGAAATCATTTGAATGAAATTATTATCATAAAGAGTTATGCGTTAGCCTAAGCTGTGCAGGAAACTTTCGTCACGGATGAATTTCATTTGAGCCAATTTGAAAAAAACTCGGTGGCCCAATGTTAGTCGAACCCACGACAGCAAGGAGAAGGCTTGCGTACAACCAACGCTTTAAACCTCTGAGCAACGGCTGCCTGTGGTTCCACAAAGGTAGTTATTTTACCCTCCAGCTGTTAAGGTACCGTGGAATCCACCATTCGGCTAGGCTGGATTTCTGTATTTCAGTGGTAGTATGGAGAGGGGAATTTTTACCCATGACGACAGGGCGAGAAACCAAGTCGCACTAAAACTGCCTCTCTCCTCGCGCTAGTTTCCCAGCTTACTTAGCCTTACACTTGTTGTCTGCGAGAAAAGAAGTCCCTTTCTGAAGAACAGAGCTGCGTTCTCATTTACCTGGCGCTCCTATTACAATAGACCTCGGTAAACAGTATCGAACTGTGTTGTTTGGCTGATTAAACATCCCGCTTCGGGCATCTGCACTGTAGTTCTTATCGGTTGGTAGTTACAGTTGATTGCCTGTTGCCAACTTAATGAATATTGCGCAGTTATCGCGCTGTGTCTGTTTCGACCAAAATGTTCATATAACCTTTCGGTCTGGCTCGGCAACTTACCAGCGCTGCCCGTCGGTTTCATTTGGGTCCGATATGCGTCTAGAATAACACACGGTCTAACCCGCACATTAAACGCAGTATACACAACCCCGGCATCCTTAGTTAACTGGACAACGTAATAACCTCTATAAATGAAATTTTCCTACAAGGTATACTATTTCCCCCGTCTCCTGTTCTACCCTATTGGACTAACTCAGTCGATATCCACAGAAGATGCCATCGCTGGAACAAGAAGTTTATTGGCATTACGTTTCGAATTCTCGCTCGAGCCCATTATCAGGCAGTGGCAGATAAGAGTAGTGAAGGCAGAGGGAGTGCAGTATTTACGATAAGTAGTTGCCATGTGACCACAAGTGTATTTATAATAAGTAGTTCGCTCGAGCACCGCTAGGGACAGTAAGTAATGTGATGCTGGCATGTCGGTCCGCGTCCGAGTCGTCAATTGCCGCTATTTCACAATAGGTGTTGGATGTTGGCGTGATCATTAATTGACAATTTAACTTGCTGTCACTAGAATTGTTGGCTTGAGCTGCTTCCTGGAACTCGAATGTTTGCTTCGATCAGTCGAGTTCTCATAATTCATCCTTTTATTGGATTATTGCGTGTGGCATGCGTTGGACGGGGCCTTTAAGCCAGGTCGATCACCACACCCCAGCTGGACCCCGATTGGTTTAACTCGGACTTGCCGCGGTTATTGCAAAGGAAGGGGAGTCAGTGACGTCATGCTTGTTTTGACGTTTAACTGGGTTTCACCCAGGACTGATGTTTGGACCGTAATTACTCCTTTATAACGTGGGCTCAAGGTAATTTCACTTATAGGGTATACGCGATCCCTCAGTGAAGACAAATTCAAGTGGTGTTCGAGACCAACATGTGTGTAGTATGCGTAGACTTGGGCTCAATCTCGACAGCCACGGAACTCAAGTCCAACTCCCGTGGTCTTGACTCTGTTTTGTCGTTGAAACACGATATTTGTGCGAACAAGAGAAAGAGAAGAGCATATGCATCACAATCCTTTCTCACTAATAATCAAATTAACCCGCAGGTCACCAAAGCATCCTCTCAAGGACATTGGAGGCTAGTGAATGCACTATTACGAGTAGGTAGGCACGAAAAGAACGCCAGCACCTTTGACGCGAATTGAGCGAACCTGGGGATAAAGGGTGGCATCCCCGATACTTGCACAGTTATCGCAGATAAGCAATAACGAATGGCCGATAGCAAAGTTATTACTAGAGCGTGGAGCGAAAGCAGAGCAGACAGGACATATTCCGCTTGGGTTATAAAAGAGACAGAGGCAGTTTTAAAGTTCTCTCGTTTCAACAGTAATCGGTTTTGGTTTAATGCTGTTAGATAAAAAATGGGACGCGATGAAATTGGGTTATGCGATATAGTCGTTGTAGTAAACAAAGATTAACGCAAACGGGAAGAGTAACTATGTTTCAGCAAAAGGAAACCCTCATTGATGTTAAACGATACACCATGCTAGCAGCTTCTCACACTCATCCATCTCAATGCGCGCAAGTGGCTGAAAGAGCTTAGTAGCCATATTGGTACTCCGACATGGGGGAGCGATCAAATAAAGCTTATTTGTCGTACGAGGTAGCCTCAGAGCCCAGGCTGGATGAGAAGGCTCGCATTCGAATCCAAGTACTCCAAGAAACAATCTCATCGTCAAGCAGCTCAATGAAGCAACTGTCAGGCAAGACAGAGATTTAACTTGAAGGGCGGTTGTGATTGAACTTTTTGAGTACTTATGGCATCGTTTGGAACAATTTCCTGCCCCAAAATAACAACGTTAGCAGAAAGGATTTTAAGGAAGACGGTTAGAAGAACACTTACTGAGCAGTCGATGGGAGGCCCAATGGCGTCGGAGCTGCTGTAAGGAATGGGTTGGTTTGGCGCTGGGCAACTTCTGCAAAGGGTTCTGAGGCGTTAACCATGAGCTGATTTCCACAAATACTGCCTAAAGGAGAGCCACTGTCTTAACAAGCATCAGGCAGATAAAACAGACAAAAGGGAATACAGGGAGATGTTACTGGTTAGTGCCACAGAGGACTGTAACTAAAGGTCCTTTGTGTATAAAGTCAAACTTGGAAAAGGAGAGTGTACGTGGTGTTAGGAGTCGCAAGCTGCAGCTACTTTCCTGGTAAGGCAAAGTCAAAAGGCAGGGAAAAGAGTCTAGGCGATGTTAAGGAGCCCGTTTATGCACGAACGGTCAGCTAACTCTACACGAGCTAGGCTTTACTAAACGAGGCCTATAATTTATACAAGTGGGAGTACCATAATGGTCACATTAGGGGGGATAGGAGCGAGTTGTTCAGCCAGTTCGCAACCCTCAAACCATGGCTGTCAGTGCGTCATGATGGCTGGAACGCGCATTTGGTTGTTAATCGTGAAGAAACTAAGCGCTAGATCAGAGCCAGATCGGCTTCACTCTTGCTCTTCCTTGTTCCAGTGGTCAGTTGGAGACAATCCCACTTGGTGCCCGAATAAGCCGACGTGGCGCGAGGCCGCCAGCCAACGAGTGCCACACGTTGGCCCGGTTATCCTTTGAGTGAGTAGTATCAAAAAGGTCACTTAACAAATGGGTTGATCGGGCCTGACTGTGACTCCAAAGGAAACCCTAACTACATCGTCAGTCAACCACTCTCAAACACACGACATTCAGTGCACCATGGTAGGTTAAAAGGCGCTAGATTTAATAAAGTGAGGAAGGCATGTGCCGATTTCCCAAGGATAACGCGGTCTCACAGCGGATTTTGTTTGAAACACCGGCTTACGCTTGTCACATGCACGCATGGTAACAGTTAACGGTTCACTAAACCGGATTAAGATATGTCGCTAGCTTATGTGGCTCCGTCTTGGTATGGCAAAATGGCAGTGTGCGCGAAGACAGCACAATCAATACGGTCGAAAAAATCGTGCAAATTCAAGATAGTCATCCCGCATAATCGGCGAATCACTCCTTGACTGCTTCCAAAGGCGATGCAAAGGAAATCCGGATTGCATACTTAGACCGCTAGGATTTTTTTGTCAAAAAACATTTTAAACAGACCACGACTTCATACAGGCTGGATAAAGGTGAACTGATTGTTTAGGCAGTGTATGTAAGGGACGGAAGAATAAGGGTAATACAAAAAAACTCTATAAGAAGATAAGAACGGTCTTAGAAATCTCATACGAAATGAACTTGGACGTAATTTCCTTCAGCCCAGGACTAAATAAATTACAAGTGAAATCTTGTGCGTAAGTCAGTGGCAAATGACAGAAAATCGGAGCGGATGCTTCTGGGTTACGAGTTCATTTGGTTTAATGTCTGCCTCAAGTAAACGCACCCAGAGCTAACATGCGACACGCAAAAAGGAAAGGTCAATTACTCCATAAATACACCGACAGAAGTAGAAACAGCTCAGTAGACAAAAACATCCAAAAGTAAAAATAACTGATAAACAGGTGCATACTTAACAAGACAAAAACCACTGCATACATTAAGGCTCAGATTTCCAGCCTTCAGACCTTACTAGGCTTTTAGTTCGTCTAAAAACGTTGAGCTCAACGTGAAAAAAAACAAAAGAGTCTTTCACAGGCAATTTCTAACTAATTTAGGCTTAAGATAGTCTTTTTCGGGTATAGTACTTGCCAGGAAAGCTAGTAAATAAGGTTTTATCGTTCTGCTGCAGAACAAAGCCTGGGGCGTTAGATGGTGAGGGAATTAGGTCACACACTGACCAAAAACAAGGCGAATCTGAGAGATACTACGCAGTAATGACGCATCACCAACAGGTTGACTGGTAGACGGGTCACCTACGGCTGGTGTACATACCAGCTGCAAATAGTGGAAACTGGTAAATTCCGGCCATGCGGAAATCGGTCAGAAGAAACTCAGAAGCATGTGCATTTGCAGTCGCAAAAGCTGGAAGATTGCCCTATGAGAACTACCCTTAAGGAGAGATAGAGGCGACAAAAAGAAGCATAGCAAGAGGGGACAGGGAGAGAGAGAGAGAGGATGGAACCAAGTGATTAGCACGGCGGTATTATTATACATTTATCTCCAAATACTAATAGGGGGCGAAGAAACTCACCGGCTTATCATTAATCTCGATCAACTGCGGTTCGGGGGAAGGAAGGGAGCGCTGGTCAGACTGCTCATCAGAATTCTCCGTCACGGTCAAGGTTTGAATACCATCTACGCCAAGGCCACCATACACCTTTGGCGGATTCTGGTGGTCCATAAAATAGTAAATAATGAAAAAATGCAAGGCGAATAAAAAAATAAAGTTTATGGGATTTTAGAGCTAATGCAAACGCTAGGGTACTGAATATGGACCGGAGACCAATGTAAGAAACAGATAAAAACATAAGAAGGACAACAATAAAATGCTGCAAATTGAAGGCAACAGCATTACTATAAATTTACATAGGAAGCCAGAGGCCAAAATGAATCCTGAAAATCTATTGCTTTGCCTTTTTTAAACAGACCTCGACTATAGAGGCACAGAACATAAAATACTTTGACCTAATAGGCGCTTAAGCTGAACAACTCAAGGCTCTCGGTTGGGGTTTGGTAACTCCGGTGGCCAAAGCACAGGTTATACTCAGGCCATGTCCCATTTCGTCGCAGATTCATGGCCCACCAAGTTTTTCCTAACTGGGCATTCAGCCAAATCCAACTATGTTATCAACTAACACCAAGCTGGATAAACGAACTGCTTCAAGCAGGTAAGCCAGTCCTTCGAAAAGCTTCACTCATTCGAACAAAATGACCAATGACATCGAGTCTCCCAATTTCACGAATTAAAACACGGTATGATAAAAAGATAAAAGGTTGGCCTTACGATACTTTTCCTAAGACGAGCAATGTCCTGTGTTCAAGCCACGAAGGGTTCCTCAAGGAAACTGGAGGCGTTAGGCAAAATCCCAGTTAGGATACAAGCACTGTCAGCGTTGAAAGCCAACTGACCTTATCAGTATAGTGTGCTGGAAAAATGTGCCGCAATAAACGACGACTGCATTATGAACTTTAAGTATGACGGCGGAGTCGAGGCCAATTCTAGCCGATATTCTGCCTCAAGACCTTATTAGAGTGTAAGAGAATATAGCGAGGAAAACACTCATGATCGAAATGCGAATTGTGTACTGTCACCGGCTTGTGTGGCTCACCTCAGGCAGCACGGGAATTTTTCAGGAGGTCCCTAAAATACTGTGATCGATTGGCCGTCTGGAAGAAATCTCTGAGCTGATAGTACTCAGCGTTAAATCTTTGACGATGGCCGGCGAGAGCTTCAACGCTCACAACATTGTGTAGCTGGATGAGAGTTTTGAGGGTTAAGTCGTAGAGGGCGGCACAGTCCTGAATACATTGAACCAGAGAAACCAGCTGACACTGTCTGGCATCTGAGGACAGTGTGTGGTATTTACTGACGTTGGCAAAGACCGTTTCCTGAAAACGGAGGAGTATCTCTAGGTAGTCCATCAGACAGATGCAGAGAGTAAATCTGTAAAAAAACGAAAAACAATGAATCAAAACAAAAGTTTAAACTCACAAATTGCAGTCGTCACGACAATTAATCTGAGTAAAAAAGTGGCATAAAATTTTGGCTGCGGAAAGCATTCCAAATGTTTCGTCTTGTGGTTACGGAATGATATTCAATCCAATTTTCGTGATTGTTCGCTGGTTACTGAAGGTTAACATGGAAAAATGTTAACATCGATTTCGGTCTTTTTTCCAAGTAATGAAGATACATTTTAATGGAAGTAGAGCTAACGCTAGATCAGAGCTGACTAACAGTTGGTTTTGTTAGATAAGGATAACAGATTGATTTATAAAATGCCAGCATCCCAGGCAAAAAATAGTTAAACGCAGTTATATCTAAGAGATGTCACTTTTATTTACTAGTGAAAAGGCCTTGTCAACTTAAATAATTGTAAAAAAAGATAGGGGTAGAATAGAGCGAGTAAAGTAAGTGTTAGGCGTTCAAAGTCTGTAGTGAGAAGCGTATGAAAAGTTCTTCAAACACTGAGAGCGAGATGAGAAAAAGTCAAAATTAAGCAAGTAACCTACTGGTAATTAATGTAATAAGTAGAGGATTTTGGCAGATTTTAATAATTCATTTGACCTACCTGTGAAAAACTCGGCAGCCTCGGTGGGATTCGAACCCAGACCACCAAGGAGAAGACTTTAGTACAGCCAACACTATATCCAACTGAGCTACGAGGCCCCCACCGGGAGCCATGAATTTTATCACACTTGGTCAAGTTACCCGCACAGCCATCTGCAACGTATGGAATCCATTAATTCTGATATAGTAAGCTGACTGCCTAAGTACGATTTCCTGGTAGTCATCTGATGGATTCAAGATTGATTGCTTAGGAAATCCTGCTTGGGCATTCAGCTTACTGTATCAGCCTTGGTGGATTCCATACGTTGCAGTAAGTTGGGACGGTAACTTGACTCAAGTGTGATAAAATTCACGGCTCCCGATGGAGGCCTCGTAGCTCAGCTGGTTAGAGCGTTGGCTGCAGTAAAGCCTTTCCCTTGCTGTCATGTGTTTAAATCTTACCGAGGCCGACAAGTTTTTCACAAATGGATCAAATGAATTAATGTAATGTTTTATTTTACGAAACAATAAAAATTGATGAAAGTACTGGTATTGTATAATTAAAAACAGTCAAGAATTTCGACCTAAGGCTATATCTGAAAGAGGAAATTTTTACACGAAACATCAAAGACATCGTTTACATGCATTTAAACACAATGAGAGTAATTTTTTCTGGACTACAGATGCCAGTTAATCCTTATAGCTCGCGACCATCTTCAATAAAAAAAGATTAGAACCAACTGGCATCTCGGGAAAAAGGGCCATATCATCAGCCAACGATACAAAAGATTCTTACGGTCGGGGAAAAAGTGGGTGGTAGGCAAATAAAATTTTGAATACGGCAAAATGCACAAAATATGCATAACAAATACATTCCTATAGCCCTTTTTGAAATAAGCGAGGAAAACAAAACCAGGTGACATCCAAGGATTACAAAAACCCCAAAAAGAAGGGGAAATAATAAACTCTAAGTTTGGAACTGATGATTCCGTAGAACTGAGCTGTAGCCTATATGAAAAAATAATCGGCCCAGGTGTGTTGTCTGCAGATACATAAGATTACTGGCTGAGAGTCTGATACTCCGTCTTAAGGCTTCAGATGTTCAGTCATTTTTCCAACTGCTAGTAAAATATTTATTTGATAGAGAGAAGGAAACACCTAGGAAATATCAAAGGCCTTGTTAGAACACAAAAATGAACAGGCTTTTGACTGACAAGGAAGAGTGCAGTTCAATAGCGAAAGTGGAAGCAACTTAAACTGGGGCTCAAAATTATGACTCAGGACAAGTTATAAGGGCTTAAATTTAGATAAGGGAGAGTTTTTAGCGCAAAACGCTAGGTTTGGTGGAGGGGGGGAGGCTAAACTTTTCTGGAGCCCAGAGATAAGCAAAGAACACTTGACCTTTTCAGCTTAAAGGCGATTAGCCTTCACAGAAATGAAAACTCGTATTCAAGGATAATGGCATTGAATCCACATCAGTTATGTACGTTCAGCCCCAGCCCGCCCTCATAGATTTATATGGACGTCGGGTTGAAGAATGTTTGCAGTGCTCATTGCTGGCAAATTAGTGAATCATTTTTAAAAAGACGTAAATCAAACGTGGAAGCAACGCATTTTTGTTGGCGATTCGTTTTACAACTAAAAGAGGCAAGATGTGACCTGCCAATCTGTAGTAAGTGCACTATACTAATACAACACAAAACCGGCACAGGATGTTTCTGGTAATTTTAATCAGACACTAATTCCTGCAAAAAAATGAAAATGGTTTAAGCAAAAAAAGCAGGTAACGAAAAAGAATTCAAACGCTTCGAACATATATGGAATTGTGTGATTTATCTGGTGTTATCTACGTTGGTATCAACTGAAAAAATGGCCCAGGGGCAGAGGAGCCAGAACATTAGACAGATAATAATTTCGAAGTATACATGTGAATACAGGCAAAACATACTGATTATCGGGCGTCCGTCCCACGAAGTCCAGCAAGCTCTTTGTGTTAATTTGTAAGTCGCCAGGAATAATGGGAAACTGTAGAGATCAACAAGAACAAAGGCAACCTACCCGCCTGTGAAAAGCGAACTTTCGTAAAATAACTTTAATCAAATCACATATTAGCAAGCAAAATTTTCCCGGCAGAATTTCCTAAAAAAATATCGAAGAACCGACTCGCGTACCCATGTTTGTTTCAAACCACCTAAAGCGTTAATTTTTCTCGAGTCATATTTCACAGCCTGAGTTTAGTAAGGACACTTAAACTGACCTACCTCTTCATAACCATTTCTTAATACTTTATGTAAAACAATGAGAAACTTCCAGCAAGCGACCTCGTTAACTGGAACTTGAAGTTCAGGAATAACAGAATAAAGGAAGAAAGATGACTTCTGAGTAAATGTTTCCAGAATTATAGCTCGAACATGTTTAGATTTGGAGGAGTCTCTTGTGAATTTATAGCTTTTTGCAAGTGAGAAAACTGAATTCGAAAAAAAATGTTATAAGGAAAAAATATTTTAATACCAAGATCCTAGGTTTCAGCTCCTTGTCGAAGGAAAAGCGCGAAGTTCTGCGCAAGGTCGACATTTCAGGTAAAATGTGGCGACTAAGGCTAATAGACAATGGAAAGGCCGGTAAGCTGCTTAATGCTTGAATGCTGAAGGTTACTAAGTTCAGTTCAGTTTATTTGAGGGAAATAAACGACAGTATGTAAAAATTGGGAAAAGGAACATCAAAAATTGCATTTTAAGTCTGAAAATTGCACCGATGGATGAATAAGTTTCTGCGTTTGTAGTATTTTGGAGACATATTTGCGCACTTGCACGTAATGCTGCAGGTACTGCAATCATACATACGATAAAGGGAAAGTAGAATATTTTCGAAACTGCAGATGTTATTTTGAATGTCAGAAGGGCTGAAGAGCAGCCCTTTTCAGCTGTCGTGGCGGTTTGATCTGATTGCACAGGGTGCAATACCGAATAAAGTTCCACACTGACCGCTTCAAGTTAGGCCAATAGTATCGGTGCCTAAGGGCCCACTCGGTCTTATGGATGCCCATGTGCCCCAAATGTGTGTGGATTCTATTAAGAACCTCGTCTACCATGGATTAGGGTAGAAGAATACGTCGCGGGTATTGTTCGCCCTCCCGATAGAACAAAACGTCATTATCCTTAAAGAGTTTGTGCCACACCGTGTGCAAGCAACGCGTCTCATAGCTATGGCCTCTCAGTTCAACTGCACTAAGTGGTCGAGAACCACTTAACTTCCTATGATATATCGGACCAATATGAGGATCTCCTTGCTGAGCTTGCGCCCAAAGACGGCTTTGGTCGTCTTGTAGTGACACGTCACTAATGTTAATGTCTATACATGACGGAAATTCGCCACGGGGACGGTAGGGCTTCAAAGAGAGAGCATCAGCATTATTTTGCTGACGTCCTGGACGGTATATGCATTCAAACTCATACCCGGCAAGTCTCTCTTGCCACCTAGCGACCTTTCCTTCGGCGTTCTTAAAGTTCTGCAACCAGGTCAGAGAGCTATGATCCGTGCGCACAATGAAAGGCCGGTATTGGAGGTATGGCCGGCATTCCTCCATGAAGTGGGTAAGTGCGAGCATCTCCCTTCTGGTCACACAGTAACGGCGTTCTGCCTTTGTCAGGCATCGGCTTAGATACTGAATGACGCCCTCTGTACCATATGGTTGTTGTTGGGAGAGGACGGCGCCTATGGCAGTGTCACTAGCATCGGTATCTAGAATAAATTTCCTGGCGTCATTGCTTATGTCAGGAAAAACTAAAATAGGAGTGGTGCACAACGTATTCTTCAACGTCTGGAAGCTACTAGTACAACCAGCAGTCCACTTAAATTTTACTTCTTTCTGGGTCAGCTTGTGAAGCGGACCAGCTATGTGAGCATAGTCTTTGATAAATCTTCTATAGTTAGAAGCCAATCATTGAAAACTGCGGACTTCAGTAACGTCCATAGGGTGGGCCACTCACTGATTCGCCTAGCTTTATCCTCGTCCGTTTCGATGCCAGAGGCCGAGACTACATGCCCTTACAAACTTGACACGAGGTCTAATAAAAACACATTTACAGGGCTTAAGGGTGAGACCAGCCTGTCGGAGACTGGTAAACATGGCACGGACATTGCTAATATGACTGTCAAAATCCTCACCAAGAACAATTATGTCATCCATATAAACTAGGCATGAGTTGGGAATGAGTTGAGCTAGGACTTGATTCATTAGCCGTTGAAACGTACTTGGAGCATTAGCTAGGCCAAAAGGCATTGTCTCAAACTCATAAAGACCTGAGGGGACTGCGAAAGCAGTTTTCTCTCTGTCAACGGGTCGCACTTCTACTTGCCAGTAACCGGCTGCTAGATCTAGAGTACAGAATACCTGATTACCCGAAAGGGCATCTAGGGTTGTATCAATCCTGGGCAGAGGGAAAGAATCCTTAGTTGTCACTGCATTTAATATGCGATAGTCAATGCATAACCACATAGTGCCATCCTTCTTCATAACTATCACGACCGGAGGCGACCAAGGTGAATTAGACGGCTTGATAATTTTCCGGTCTAACATATCATCGATCATGGCCTTTAACTGTGTCTGGTAGAACACGAGTAATCGCCTAGGAGGAATCTTCGTGGGCCGAGTCACACCTGTATCAATCTCATGCTGAGCTACATTAGTACGTCCGAGTGAATGGCCGTCCCAATCGAAGATATCTTTAAAATCCTCTATCAAACTACTGCGCCCTGATTGTCTCTAAAGCACGCCAAACCACTGGGTTTATTCTCAGAAATTTTAAAAACCCCAATATTAGGGACTAGCCTTTATAAATGTATGTCAGACCTAGTCTGGAATACTGCTCGTTTCTATTTAGCCTTCTGCACGCGAGTGAACGGAGGAAGATAGAATCAGTCCAGCACTTCTTTACTAAAAGAGTTATTACTTCAGAGCACAGAAACCTGTCCTACCAACAACGCTGTGAGCTTACAAGCCTCGACCCGTTGTGGCTTCGTAGATTACAGAAGGGACTATTTTTACTGTTCAATCTTTTAAACGGTTTTTACCTTTTAACCCCCTTACATCCCTGGAGGCAGCTCGACCACTGTCGGCGCACCAATCATAGATATGTATTCTTATTTCTTCCTTTGGCACGCACCGTTAAATACCGTCAGTTTTTTTCGGTAAATGCTATAGCAATCTGGAATAAACTACCCAGAAGTATTAAAAATTCAGCAAAACTATCCTTTTGTTTACGAGAGCTGTCACTAGTTTTCTACATTCAGGACACCTTCCGCGAATTTTTGGGTGCTGATTCTCTGGAAGCTCTTTTTCCGTTCTGATGGCCTCCACGGACTCTGAATCCTATGCCGGACTTCATGCTGAAAGCAATATTGCTGGCTCTGCAGTCCGTAATCGGGTTATTCCTCAGTCTACAGCTAGCAGCCGCTCGCCGGCATACTTGCTGCTAGTACAGAAGACCAGATCCACAACACCGAAATGAGAAGTACTACACTGTGCACCTGTGTCAACACTTCCCTGTCCTAAACTTTAATCTGTTCAACAAGCTGCAGTTTTTTTCTCCCGAAAATACCCTTAAAGAACGATCAGGAGTTTTTTTCACTGTCAGCTGGACCCCTTACTGTATATATCCCTTTTGACCTTGCCTGTAAACTGGCAATAAATAAAATAATAAATAATAAATAAATAATAACTTAGACGACCTATCCTTGTCAAGAGTAGGGGGCACTAAATTATTAACCTCCTCTAACCTAAATGCATTAACTACATGTTGACTATCCCGGTACCTCGGTCCTGAAAGGCACCTCAGTATCACCGACATGGAGAGTGTTAGCGTTAAAATCTAAGGAGCATTTAAATGCATGAAGAAAGTCAGCACCTAATATACAGTCCCACGCAATGTCAGGAAAGACAACAAACTAAATAACGTGACCTATTTCCAAATTAAGCTCTAACATGCCTTTATGTCGCAAAATGGCTCCGTTTGCCGTCTTCAGGCTGACCTTAGATTTTGTGCAATACTTCAATCTAGCCTGAAACTGAAGGAAAATGTTCTGCTTTATGATGGATTAGCCGGCTCCTGAATAAACTAAGCATGGCAACTTAGTATTTCCTATGGTTGCATCTATAGCAGGGTAGTGTGGCATGTAACCTACGTTTGCAATAAGCATATCAGATATAAATATGCACTTACCAAGCGCTTCTTCCTCACCTGAGGTGATCACATGAACACCTGGGGAAGGTGGAGGGCGGGTCTGACGACCACTTTGTTGCCTCCTGTTCCCGCGTCGAGGAGACTGTGGAGAGCCTCGCCAAGGCGTTTGGGTTTGTGGAGAGCTACGCCAAGGAGGAGTGGGCTGAGGAGGGCCCCACTGCCATTGAGCCGTTTGCGTGCCGATGTCGCGGCTCTGTCGCTGTCCCATGGCGAAGACATCGACTGGAGAGTCCTGTATGGCAGCAGGAGATTGATGACACCCAAAGGTTGATGGGGAGGAGACTTGGACCATAGGACAGGCCGTATAAATAGCTTCCTCTCGCCGAGCAATATCGAGGGCAACCTTGATGGTGCTGGGGGGTCGCGGAGGAATCGGCACCTGATCTCAGGGAGAGAGATCCCGTCGACGAAGTTCTCCAAAATCCTGGCCTTGAGCTCGGTGAAGGACTCGGTTGAGTAGGCTTGACGGGCCAGGACTCGAAGATGTCGCTGGAAGTCTACGACAGACTCGCCGGCGTGTTGTCGGCGACTTTTGAGGGCGGCATGGGCAACCCAAGGCATCGACGACCGTCCGAATTCGCGCCGCAGACGCTCGAAGATGGTCGTGGGGGTGAGCGACGCTGTAAAGTTGGCAGCCCTGGCCACCGTGTTCACTTCGTTGTCTAGCCGTCACAGGATGGCGACTGGGCGGGCACCTTATTCTACGGTCTCCAGATAAACCTTCATGCGGTCCTCCCATAAGTCTTAATCGTCATATACCGTAAGCTTATCCGGCTTAGGTTGACGGCATCCAGAGCTTGAAACCCGCTCCATCGCCTGGACAAGCCTAGTTATCAAGTCTTCGGACATGTAAAATCGCACCGCTGCCACCACAATGTAGTGGGCCCGTATTAGATGCGCGACGAATCCAAATTAACGACGCCCAAGAAAGAACAAGACAGTAAGCAAGGTGAAGAGTTTATGGATTATTTGAAGCTAGAAGTTGATATTCTATTGGGGGCTTGGTCCTGAGAGGATCCTTTGGTGGGGATTGGCTGTCCTGGGGAGATCTTCGGGAGGTCCGTAGGAGAAGGAAAGACGATGGCTGGAGAAGCGTCAGAGAGCAGTCTCCGGTCTAACGTGATGAGCCTCAATTCTCCTCGGTATATATGTCGTATTCTCCAGACGATTTGATAGGTTAACATAGAATAGACCAATGGGTATGCGTAAATCATACGTTGTAGATCGAAAAGAACAAAAAGGGTTAAGAGTTAAGATTTTATGGACTTCCGGGCTGGCGCTAGTAATCTGCTAGTAATCTGGGCTACTAGAGAAAATTGAGAAACTTTTATTCCATCTTTACACGACATTTCAGGTAAAATGTGGCGACTGAGGCTAATAGACAATGGAAAGGCCGGTAAGCAGCTTAATGTTTGAATGCTGAAGGTTACTAAGTTCAGTTCAGTTTATTTGAGGGAAATAAACGACAGTATGTAAAATATTGGGGGTAGGAACATCAAAATTGCATTTTAAGTCTGAAAATTGCACCGATGGATGAATTAGTTTCTGCGTTTGTAGTATTTTGGAGACATATTGGCGCACTTGCACGTAATGCCTTAGGTACTGCAATCATACATACGATAAAGGGAAAGTAGAATATTTTCAAAACTGCAGATGTTCTGTTGAATGTCAGAAGGGAATATGCACAGTAAGGGAGACAAATATTTTTTTAGAAACAAGCGTTACTTAAAGAGTGCAATTAGAATTATAAAAAATAATCAATTCCAACAGCAGTCAGAAGGCATCGTGGTGCGTACCAGATTGTTGATCCAGTTGCCGTTTAAAAGCTTTCACTGATGTTGACATAAAAATATCATCTGGCAAGGCATTCCAAACTTAAATCACTCTGCTGAAGAAAAAAAAACTTTTTTTCCAGCCTTGAACCATTCGCAAGTCGCTTGCGTTTGTGAACTCGAAGGCTTGTTTTAGTTGCTAGCTCCAAGAAGTGTCCCGGTATAAGCAGCATTCCTGACCGCATAGGATGCGGAAAGTTTGTATAAGTTAGCCCCGTAGTTACCTCTAACACGGAGAAAAAATGCAGAGATTATCTAATCGGGTTTCGTAAAGCAGTAAGCTCTGACCGGTTACGAGTTTGCTTGCATTCCGTTAAACTTTTTATAAAATTCTGTTGTCCTTAATGGTCCAGGGTTTCCAAGATATGATGGCAAACTTCAGATGCGGCCGCACAAAAATTTGAAATATATTTAAGAAGCAGTCTATCTCGAAGGAGAAGAACGCATATTTGAGGAGGTATAGGACTGACATCGCCGAATTAACAACCTTTGAGCAGTAGAGCGACGGTTTGAATGAATCATGATTCAAACACACAAGTCTTTCTGGGCGTCAAACGTTTGCCGTGATATGCTGTTCAGGTGGTAAAAAATCGTCCCGATCTATACAAAAGGTTCACGACTGGACTTTGAAAATTACCGGCCTGTCAGTTTAACTTTCATAGCGTGTAAAATAATGTAGCATATTAATGTAGCAAATAACAACATTAAGGCCCAATTGTGCACAACCGCTTAAAATCCTCAACTCCAAGATAAGTTTAAATTGCTTATTATTTGAAGATATTGAGATATTTTTTTCACTCAATTATAATCTTAATTTATAAGAAGTGTACTTCTGTACCCTAGCTCCCAATTTGTGGCATCAAACCGTATAAATTCTCACGTATTCATATACCAGAAATATGATGGAACGCAAAAGTAACTATCGATAAACTAGATCTCTCAGCAATCCTACGTCTGCAAAACTTCATCGAAAAATATGAACACTTTTTACGTTGCTCAATTCACTATTAGACCCAATATCTTTTGCAACCAGCTTAACAAGCGTACCACAAATAGAACCGATTATACACGTAGTCTCTTCAGAGGTCACTGATAGGTCCAAACGCAAGTTTAATGTCATTATCAGAAATATCCCCCACACGGTTAACCCCACACCATCAATCCAACAACTCACACACTTGTGTGGTCTAAACATCAGCATAACTTCCACCAAAAGGCTTAATTCAAGAAGCAAAAATAAGCCAGTGTTAGTGACCTTCTATTCACAAACCGAAGCTGATCTAGTTCTACAAAACCCTGAAGTTAACCGAACTCTGCTCACTCAAAAAGCATTCATAGGTCCAGACCTCACACCTATGCAAAGACGTGAACTTCAGACCAAAGCCACGCAGCTCAAAACAGATGTTAATCATAATGTTCTCCCTCAGTTGAACCTCAAGCAGGCACCCCAATGCTGCCAACTATAATGCAAAGCGTACAAGCTAGTTTAATCAAAAATGATAAACATAGTGTTTCGTTAGCCAAACCTTTGGCAAGTTTATCTAATTTTTATTCCGACACCTCACAATACCCAATCGAATAACTGCTTCAGCAGTTAGGAGAGGAGGTCAGAATCAAAACAAAAACAAGCACCTCAAAATGCTAAAACCTCCCTGGAACAGCTTGATGACACAAATTCTGGATCCAGTCATGTCGCAATATTAGATAGTAATATAAATGTTACTACGAATCCGCCAACTGAACAACTAGTAACAGAAAATGTCGACCCAGCAAATAATACAAATCCTATAACGTGCGTGTCAATCCCTTCAAGCTCAAAATATAACCCAATTTGTCTCCCAGTTAGTATTCCTATGCAAAAAGCTTTATTGAGCACACCATTACTACCAAAAAGCCAAAAAATGTCAACCCAAGTAATAAAAGTGCTCCAAATTCTCCAAACTCTCATAAGACACGAATAAGCTCTTATAACAACACGTCAACTCCCTCATATGCAAATGCATGGCATAGAAGTAAACCAACGCATGCTAACCGTTCAAACATAGTAACAACTCATGGCAACCAAAATGCTAGATATTATTCTCACAAATGATATCTGGCCCATATATACCCATTATGACAGCATAACCTTTGAAAGTGATCATAAGGCAATAATAATAACAATGCTCCCTCTAAACATAAATGTAACATCAGATTCTAGTTACATTAACATAAATCCAAAAAAACTTGACATTGACTATATGAACAAATATGTAAGGTCATTAGACTGGAGTTCATATCTTCAACGACATCCGCGACGGAAGCTGTTAATCTTTTTATACTCTACTCTTTTTCATAATTCAAGATACCTTAATAGATGAGAAATCCCCATATAAGTCACAAAATTCCTAACTTCCTTTCTAAGAGACTAAAAAAATTAAAAACAACTTCATGATCCCTCAGTTAGTTATTTATCCACACTCAGACGAATTAGGGAAATTCATGATCTAGTTGAAAAAATTGAAGCGAATAAAAACATAGCAGTGGAACGCCGGGCAATAGAGTCCTCCGAAAAAACAGCCCAGATCTTTCGGAAGCAAATGAACACTAATCGAAAACCAGGTCCCCAACTCATGATTGATGACGCAGGACAAGTAATAACGGACGATTAACAAATAGCAAATTTATTCAATAAATACTTCTCAGCCAACTATTCAGTTGAGGAGATGCCGATACCCAACCCAACAGAAATGGCAACATTTACCTTCAATGAGATATCTTTTAGCGAAGAAACCGTCAAAAAAGCTATCAGACAACTTTCTAATTCGACCTCTTATGGGACGGATAAAATCCCACCTTGCATACTGAAGCGTATGATATATGCTCCAATACTGCTGTCTAGTCTATTGTCCTTACTCCAATCGAACAGTATGTATCCAGAAATATAGAAAATACTCAAGCATTACACCAATCTTTAAAAACGGGAACCGATCTGATACACAAAGCTATCGTGGTGTTCACCGAACAGCGGTTATAGCAAAAATACTAGAAAAAATAATTTTCAAACAAATGCTAAACTATCCAACAAACGCTAACCTCATACCTTCATCTCAACACGCTTTCTTACCTAAAAAGTCATGTCAGTCCTGCCATCTCACCTTCCTTGAATTCGTTTCAAGTAACAGAGATGACGGAAACACGGTAGCTACGATATACTTTGACCTAAAAAAAGCGTTCGATAAAGTACCCCATCAAAGGCTTCTATTGAAGCTAAAAAGTCATGGGATTGGGTCTCCCCTTCTTGACTTTCTAAAATCTTACCTTCAAAAACCGATATCCGGTAGTACAAATTCGAAACGTAGTCTCAGAACCATCTCATATTAGTAGTGGAGTACTTCAGGGGACTATCCTTAGGTCCCCTCCCATTTCTTATATACATTCACGACTTATCCTCTATATCAACGTCAGATAAAACATTTTTATATGCAGACGACTTAAAACTTGCATATGCATATAGCCAGCTACAGTAGCCAGTATGCATAGAACGATTGAAAATGATCTTAAAAAACTAAGCGAATGGAGTACTCTATGTTAAATGCCATTCTCTCCAAGTAAATGTCATCTCCTGATCTTTGGTTCACAAAAACCTCCTCCCATATTTTTCAATAATCAGGAAATAACCGAGACAACATCAATAAAAGACTTAGGTCTTAGCTATACAAATACTCTTGATTTATCTCCCCACGTTAAACAAATATCACCAAAAGCCACTAGACTATGCGGATTCATTTGTAAAAATTTCTCCTCACCTGCCCTAAAGACAAGACTATATAAAATGTACGTTTTACCTCTCTTGGATTCCCTAATAACAATTTGGACGCGAATCGGACGCGAATCGGATCCGATGGTACGAATTTTTGGACGCGAATCGGATCCGACCATGACTTCGAATTCGGACGCAAATCGGATCCGAAAATTCTTATCTCGTTTTTCAACCGCACAGGGGAACCCCTTACTCCTTTGGTTCACGCCCATACTAGCTAAACGGTTAAAAACGATCCCCATTACATTCTAATCGAATAGTTATTAATAATAAGATGACGCTCGGAAGACTGCGTGAGCAATTAAAATATATTTTGCTTAAAAATATGCAAAGCGTAAGTGTACAAAAATAAATCTTATAAATTTCTCTTATCAGTTGTCCTGTGTTGATGGACCCGGCAATCCCTCAGCCGTTTCATAAGGTATCCACCCTGTAAATGAAAAAGACAATAAAATTAGTGAACTGCCTCTCTCTTCACTTTCCACGAATAAATAGCTGCGGGACTGTTGTGTTGTAGGACTGGTGGACAGCGACCGTTGAACGGTGAGTGAGTTACAGAGAAAAAGCCCTAGCCCGTTAGTCTTCCTTATAACCTAAGAAATTTGAACTAATTATACCTCCCCTGCATCCTCCACGTAAACGCTCTCTCTTCTTTGCTTCTAGGTATAGTTTTCTTTTGGAATAACTTGCCAATTGAAAATTAGGTCGTTAACTAGTCTATCTGCATTCAAGCGAAGACTGCACATTTATCTTAACACTGATTCTATTTACCTTTTATTTTCCTCATCTTTTTCCCAGTGCAGCTTTCCCCATGACTCGAGAAAGGACCATCGAATTTGAGTAACCCTCTTGAAACTATATTTACGCTACCTCGAGACGCCCATGAACTATAATGTCTCCTTATATCACCCGTCCTCCAAACGATGACGTCATTTGACGTACAAATTCGGTGATCCACAGTCTTAAATGCTGCGGTTTCTTTTGGATACTAACCATCATCAGAATTCAATTCTGGATCCTATGATGCTGAGGACTTAAGTTCACTGACGCATTTTCGTGAGATTCTGTTTCATACGCCTAAGTGATCAAGAACGAATCACCTCGAAGTTTCATTATCTCATTCTGAATTGCTACTGCAGTATTACCCTATTCTACAACCTGCCCATTTTTCCTAAGCAGTCTCCTACCTTCTATTCGAAAAATGAAGGACTATTGAGCTCTGCCTCCATTTTCATAGTAGGAGTTTTTTCTTTCACTACCTATCTAGTTCACTCATTTATTTTTAAAACATTGCTAACTGTTGACATAGCAGGACAAGTTATGAATTTGTTCATTTTATCTGCACACATTGTCATAAATTTATTTCGTTACTAACGTTTGCTTAGACAGAACCTTCCCGGTGCTAACCAAATATAAATTCTAAAAAGATGAGGAAAAGTTACCTTCTGACTCAGTCTTCAACATATATATTATGTCTGCGGCATGCTTGGCTGATTCCATGCTGTCCGTCCTCCGTGTCCCATCGTCCAGTGATTTCGATTAAAGGCTTTCCATAGCCACAGTGAATTCCCACAACGAATAGTTCACCAATCTAGGATAGGCCAAAACCCGAGCTTAGTTTTCTTATGTATAGGGGAGCCCATAAATAGCTAAATAAGTTACAACAATATTGCCTTTTAGAGGCCTGGTAGTCTCAAAACTGTTCAGTTAACTGTTTCACAAGTAATAAATGATCGTATTCACCACTGTCCACTGCCGTCACCGTTGAAAACATCACTTTTTCCCCCAAGCCAGCAGTGTTCGTGGGTCTGCAGGAAGGTCAGAGGTCAGCCGTCTTATAATCTTCAGAAGACTGCTCTGATGAATCAATGGCATACGCGAGCGTATTGCCCAAGAACTCATAGCCTCTCGAAACGTAGGTTCCTCTTCAATTGTAGGTGTGCTTGAAGAGTTGTTTGGTGCCACGTCAGATACATCTGACGTCCAACTTGCATCCTCATCAGCAGAGGAAATCTCTAAGTCGTCATATGACGAACTAGAGGAAGAGGTCAGATGCCACGACGATTAAGATGAGTCGGACGGATACATTTCCCTCATATTCTCGGCAATTTGACGTTAATCATTCAGAAAACCTCTCTGGGCACGTCTCCTAAGTGTTCTTATAGATACTGCTCTAAACATTCTGCAAAAAAAGCAAAAAACGGTCAGGATAGACAGAACAGGGGTGCAGGCAGTTAAGCGACCGCGTCGCAGCACGACAGCGCAGGAAATGGCATGGCACGGCGTGCGCGGGATTGACAGCTCAGTGCCCGATCGATTTGCCAATAACACTGCGCGCATTCTCTTGCGCCCTTAGCGACGCGTCATCGAGGTTCAATGGCAACCAATCAAATTCCAGATGCGATTGACGTACGACCGTTCGAGCCTCGAATCGTATTTCATTGCTATTAGTGATACTCAGCAGTAGAATTTTTTTTCAAGCCTCAGAATCCTTACGTCCAAACCGCAATTTACGAACTCGGGGGAATATACAGACATTTCTTTAATAATTTCCCAGCACCGTGTCTTCTACACTGAGGTAGAGACTAAAAATTGGTAGGCTCGAGGGACATGAAATTCGAAACCAATTTCAAACGGCGCGCCAGTTTTTTTTCTGTTACCGAGGGGTGCAAAAGAATACACTTCATAAATTTTACAGAAGTCCTTCATAAATACTAGGTTCAGGCAATTGCATCTACGAGTTCAAAGCTTATGCCTATTTCCCTCAAATATACTAAACTGAACTGATTTGAGAAAGTTAATTTCGGAGGGCCAAATACCGCAACTTATTAGTTTACTTACCAGTTTTTTTTCTGGTAGATTTTGTTAAAGCTATCTCTGAGTTTGAGTTATATTTTGGCTAACGAATTCCAGTTCCTTCGAGTTTGCGAAAGTTTGAGTCTCTACCTTAGTGTTTGAGACACGTTGGTTTGGAATAACTCTTGAGTGGATTGTACAGTCACTAAATTTGGGAATTATTTACTTGGACTTGACGATTCTATAGCTTGCCAAATATTCCTTTACTGAGGATTATTACACGTCCTGGATGCTATCCCTACGAGAAATACAAGCTTCAAGGTTCACCTGCTTCCCAAATTCACGCCAGCGGTATGCTGTTTTAATATGCCTTCAGTCAGGGAAGGAGAAGTCACAAAAAAGGTTGAGTTGTTGCATGCTTATTAGAAGCCTGACTGCTGAATACTATTGCATCCTAGCCCATTTATTTAAGAATATTTATAAATCAAATGCATTTGCTTACAATCCTTTAGAGGTATGGAAAATTCAGACGCTCAGGATTCACCTGCGTGGAGAAAAGAATTGGTAGCGCGGCATGGAGTCAGACCCTCGTTGCGGAAAAATGTGGCAACGCCCATAACCATTACGTCATATACACACGGTAAAGTGGCAAACCAAATTGTATAAAAGCAGAAAAAGATTGCAAATAACGATATTCTGTTGCTACTTGTCATCCTGCAAAGCGCATGGGGTGTTTAAGTTTCTTACAGAAATTCCTATTAATGGAGAAAGAGATAAGTAACTTGAAACAAGAAATGGCCGATCTGAAAGAGAAGGTTGATTGTTCGCCCGGCAAAATCATCCCAAACAGCGAGAATTCTAACCAAAGAAATTACGTATGCAAATAAAGCTTCCTCAGTAGACATTTCCTTCCTTCAAAAGGGATATCAAACCAGCTCATGAAACTTATTACTGTCGTCCAGCTCATACAAAAGAAGTAATGCTCTGGTACAGAAGGTTAACATACCGAAGAGAGTAAGAGAGAAACAGATAGGCAATTGCCTGGACCTAATATTTACGAAGGACTTATCTAACATTGATTAAGTGTACTCTATTGTCCCCCTCGGTAAGAGTGAACATAGTACGCTGCTGTGGGAATACTCACTTTATTTTCAGCGCCAGAAGAGAACGGAAGGCAAGCGAAATATATCGAAGGCTTATTTCGTCGAAATCCATTTTGGGCAACGTCAAGGACGCTTTTTCTCGAGAAATTTCCTGCTGGACGTTCTAATGATCCTTTCCATCACTTTGCAACAAATGCATGTTAGGCTCACCAGTCGATAGTATTTTAGCGCTGGTTCTGAATCCACCTTTGCGAATAGGGTATACATTTATAAATATAATTGTATATTTAAGGCCCAGAGGGCCTCATCAATACAAACTTAGTATCGCGTTATTAATTAATACAAAGTGGATAATTGCTGCACTATGTGAACAGCCATATGAACAGCAGAATTGAGTAGTATGGTAGGCATATCTGACGCAGAAAGATTCACCATTTTTAAAACAATAGTTAACAATCTTTAGAAAATTGTGTAGACTAGGAAAGAAGCAGTGAAAAAAACTCTTACTGTTAAATCTGGGGTGGAGTTCGGCGAGCCACCAATTAAAAAAATCTAGGAATAAAAACCGCTTCACTAAAAAATAATAGCTATTGTTAATGTTATTGGTACGATGCAATGGGATAGTATTGTGATGTTGCTGACAATGAATGAGTGTTCGGATCGCTTCTCGTCGGGTGAGAGATAATATAACAGTCAAAGCTACTGTTTATAACCACCATGGAGGTGAGACGGAGGAACCCATCGCAGAAAACACGTCAAAACGAAGAGGGGAAAGAAGAGGTCACGAGAGTATCACCAAGATACGACCATGCTGACTGCATAGGCCACGAAAAAAGAGGCGAAAACATCAGTACCAACTACGATCATCAATAGATTCCGGAGACCATCGTCAAAGTGTCAAAATCGGAGGAAAGTATCAAGGTTGTCAAGAGTTGGCAATGAAAGTTGAAAGAAGGGTAGGAAAAAATGAATGCGAAGATTGATTCAACAGAGGGTAATGGAAACATTTTTAGAAACCAATATAATATCAAGGGAACTACCTCAACTACCAGGAGGATTCTATTCAAAATTCAAAAGTCGATTTTGGGAAGGAAACAGACAATAAGTACCTTATTCTTCCGAAGTTAAATGTTTGCGTAATTTGGGTTTGAAAACAGCTAAGGTTGACAACAACCTAATATCCAGTGGAAGATTATTCCATATGAAAGCATATTTGGAGGTAAAAACTGAGAACGGTTAGTTGTGGAGCTAAGGGGTTGTGAAATGATCACGGAGGAATTAAGAGTGGCATAAGGTCGATCTACCAGAATGAAAGTGTTTATTCGATGGAGATTTTGGCTAGAGTTTTGCAAAACAGGAAGCAGAGACCCGCTTCGATTCTTCTAAACCAGAGAAATTTAATGTTTGCTTACTGTCATCTGTCCGCATAAGAGACACCTGAACCAGGAAGAGAAAATAAGTATTCGAGTAAAAACCCTCTGAGCTTTTTCAATCTTACTGCGATCAGAGGCGTTCATCAGCCCAAAGAGGGGACAGCAGTATTCTAGGATAGGAAGAACAAACATGTGGTACAGGTTTAACTTTATTTCAGGAAGGAAAAAATTATCTGATATAAAACCTCATATCTGTGCAGCCTTTGCAGAAATCCGATCTGCATGAGCCGATAATGGTAGCTTATTCATGTTACTTGGACCTAAGTCTCTTATGGTTGATCGTTCTAAAAGTGTACTTTTTTGAAATACTAGGAAGCTTGGCGGGCCCAAAACACATGAAACTACTCTTGGATGTAGAAGTTTTCGTCTGAAAACTAGAGCTCCAACGTGAGAGCATAAGTAGATCAGTGTTGATTTTATCCACGCAACTATTGGTGGTATCTTTAGAAAATGAATAAATGCACTTGAGATCGTCAGTGTTAACGAATTTTTGTGAATTTGTGATAAAGTTGAAATTTCGTTTATGTACAGAATGAAGAGAAGGGACCTATAACCATGACTTTAAAAACGCCACTCGTGATCGGCTGAGGCGTCGAATAGCTATTACCTACTAGGACCTTCTGGCTGCGGTTAGATAATTAGGAACCAATTCTACTTCCGGAAGGAAGAAATTATGTGATATTAAACCACAGATCTGAACAGCTTTTGCTTAAATTCGATCTGCATGAGGCGATAATGGTAGCTTATTCGTGTAACTTAGACCTAAGTCTCTTATGGTTGATCGTTCTAAAAGTGTACTATTTTTAAATAATAGGGGTCCAGGAAGCTTGGCGTGGCCAAAAACACGAAACTATATTTGCATGGAAAAAATTCCATCTGTCAAAAAGAGCTCCAACGTGAGAGCATAAGTAGATCAGTGTTGATTTTCTAATCACATCTATTGGCAATGCCTTTAGAAAATGAATAAATGCACTTGAGATCGTAAGCTTAAACGATATTTTGTGAATTTGTGATTAAATTTTAAATTTCCTTTATGGACAGAATGAAGAGAATGGGAGCCAGAACCGTGCCTTGAACAACGCCACTCATGATCGGCTAAAGCGTTGAATAGCTTTCACCTACTAAGACCTTCTGGCTGCGGTTAGACTAGTAGGAAGGAATTAAGTCAAGGAGAGGAGGCCGGATTCCGAGGGCTTCCAGTTTAACCAGAAGACGTCTGTGTGGTACCTTTTCAAAGGCTTTGCTCAGGTCAAAGTAGATCACAACCACTGACTGTTGCTAATTACGAAGGGAAGTGACAAGGTTAAGAAAAGCTAAGTGACACATTTCGCATGCCTCGACAAATATTTACATCCGAACGATATTCCGACTTGAAGACAGGAAGAATAATAGATGTCTTCCAGGGGTCTGGAAAGAATCCATTTAAATGATTAACTGAGAATATGTGGCTAAGCAATCGGGGAGAGCTCGGCACTCTGTTAATTAGTGTTATTGGAATACCGTCAGTCCCCGAATAGTGCGATTTTTTGAGATGCATTATATGCTTACGAAATAGTTTTATGGAGAAATCCCCGGCTCTGGCAAAACTTCTTGAAAAAATTATTTTTAATCAAATTCTTGACTTTTGCCTAGAAAATAAGCTCTTAAGCGACTCACAATATGGTTTTCTACCTGGGAGATCATGCGAAGTGTGTCACTTAGCTTTTCTTAACCTCGTCACTTCCCTTCGTAATGAGCGGCAGTCAGTAGTTGTGATCTACTTTTACCTGAGCAAAGCCTTTGGCAAGGTACCGCACAGACGTCTTCTAGTGAAACTGGAAGCCCTCGGCATCCGGCCTCCTCTCCTTGACTTCATTTGGTTCCTACTTGTCTAACCGCAGCCAGAAGGTCTTAGTAGGTAAAAACTATTCGAGGCCTCAGCCGATCACGACTGGCATTTTTCAAGGCACAGTTCTAGGTCCCCTTCTCTTCATTCTGTACATAAACGAAATTTCAACTTACTCACAAATTCACAAAACTTCGTTTACGCTGACGATCTCAAGTGCATTTATTCATTTTCTAAAGACACTGCCAATAGTTGCGTTGATAAAATCAACAATGATCTACTTATGCTCTCAGGTTGGAGCTGTACATGGCAGATGGAATTTTCTCCATCGAAGAGCATTTTCATGAGATTTGGCCCCGCTAAGCTTCCTGGACCCCTACTATTTCAAAAAAGTACTCTTTTAGAAGGATCAACCATAAAATACTTAGGTCTAAGTTACACGAGTAAGCTAGCATTATCGCCTAATGCAGATCGAATTTCTGCAAAGGCTGCACAGATATGTGGTTTTATATCACATAATTTCTTCCTTCCGGAAATAAAGTTAAACCTATACCGCCTGTTTGTTCTTCCTATCCTCGAATACTGCTGTCCCCTATTTGGGCTGATGAACGCCTCTGACCGCAGTAAGATTGAAAAAGTTCAGAGGGTTTTTACTCGAAGACTATTTTCTCTTCCTGGATCCAGTATCTCTTATACGGATAGATGCCAGCAAGCAAACATTAAATTTCTGTGGGTTAGAAGACTCGAAGCTGGTCTCTGCTTCCTGTTTCGCGTTAACTCTAGCCCAAATTTTCCATGAATTAACGCTCTCACTCCGGTAGATCGACCCTTTGACACTCGTAGTTCCTCCATGATCATTTGGCCACCCCTTAGCTCCACAACGTACCGGTCTCAGTTTTTTGCCTCCAAATATGCTTTTATATGGAATAATCTTCCACTGCAAATAAGGTTGTCGTCTACATTAGCTGTTTTCAAAACCAAATGACATAAACATTTAACTTCGGAAAATATAAAGTCCTTATTGTCTGTTTCCTTCCCAAACTCACACTTTTTGGATTTTGAAAAGGATCCTCCTGGTATTTGAGGCAGCTCCCTTGATATTATATTGGTCTCTTATTATATTTCCATCATCCTTTGCAGTCAATCTTTGCATTCACGTTTTCATTCCCTCCTTTTAAACTAGCATTGCCAACTCTTGACAACCTTGATACTTTCCTCCGAATTTGCAACCTTGACGATAGTCTCCAGGCTTGGTTGATGATCGAGGCGGGTTCTGATGGTTTCGCCTCTTTCGTGATGGACTATGCAGTCAGCAAGGTCGCATCTGGATGATGATCTCGTGACCTCTACTGTCCCCTTTTCGTTTCGACCATGTTGTCTACGATGAGTTCGTCCTCTCTCACCTCCACTGGTGTTTATAAACAGTAGCTCCGACTGCTATATTATCTTTCGCCCGACAAGGAGCGTTCCGAACCCTTATACGTTGTCAGCAACATCACAATACTATCCCATTGCATTTAGCTATTAATGTTTTAGTGAAGCAGTTTTTTCTCCTATTTTTTTTAAATTGGCGGCTCGCCGAACTCCGCCTCCGATTTAACCCTAGGAGTTTTTTTACTGCTTCTTTTCCAGTTCACCATATATGCCAAAACTGTTGACTTTTGTTTTAAAAATGGCAAATCGTTTTGAATCGGATATATTTACCATACTACTCATTTCTGCTGTTCATATGGATGCTCACATAGTGCAGCAATTATCAACTTTGTATTTATTTAAACCACGGTTCTAAGTTTGTAATGATGGGGCCCTTTTGGCCTTAAATATACAATTTATTTATTTAATGGTGCTGATAAAATTGAATGGGATGCCTGAAACGTTTGAACCGGTTCATATTCCATCGTAAGATGATTTGTCCTGCTATGTCAACAGAAAGCAATGTTTTAAAATTAATGGTGAACTAGAAAAAATAGGCAGTAAAAAACGCCTACATTTTAAATAGAGGCAGAGTTTAATAGGCCTTCATTTTTGAATAGAAGGTAGGAGAAAAAAACTGCTTAGGAAAAAATTGTCAGGTGGTAGAGTAGGGTAATACTGCAGTAGCATTTCAGAATGAGATAATGAAACGTCGAGGTGATTCGTTCTTGATCAATTAGGCGTATGAAACAAAAGCTCACGAAAATGCATCAATTAACTTAAGTCTTCAGCATCTTAGAATCCAGATTTGAGTTCTGATGATGGTTAGTATCCAAAGAAATGGTAAAATTTTAGACTGTGGACCACCGAATGTGTACGTCCGAATGACTTCATCGTTTGGATGACTAGTAATATAAGAAGACATAAGAGTTCATGGGCAAATCGAGGTAGCTAAAAATATAGTTTTACGAGGGTCACTTAAATTCTCGATGGTCCTTTCTCCGAGTCATAGGGAAAGCTACTGGGAAAAAATGAGGAAAATAAAAGTGTAATAGAATCAGTGTTAAGATAAATGTGCAGTCTTCGCTTGAATGCAGATAGACAAGTTAACGACCTTTTTTCAATTGGCAAGTTATTCCAAAGAAAAACTATACACAGAAGCATAGAAAAAAAAGCGTTTACACGTGGAAGATGCAGGGGAGGTATAATTGGGTTAGAATTTCTTAGGTTATATGGAAGACTAACGGGGGTAATGACAGAAAGCTTGGGGAGAGTTGAGTTATTATTTAGTCGGAAAAGGAGACAAAAGCCTTCTTCAAGTCTCCTTACCCAAAGAAATTATAGCTTCGTTAGCTGGCGTCTTGTTGAGTAGAAAGTAGTTGGAAGAGTCGGAAACGGGAGTTTTTTGTGAAATGTCTTTGGACTTTTTCAGTTTTTGAACGGCTAGATTCGTTCATTAAACCGAAGAAAGGACAGCAAAATTCAAGAATGGGAATTAAAGGCGTACGATAAAGTCTTAATTTAATTTCAGGAAGGTAGAAATTATAAGAAATAAAGCCGGAAATCTGAGCAACTTTGGCCGTCATTCTATCAGCATGAGGCAAAAGATCTAATTTATTGATAGAGAAACATTCAATCAAAGGGCAACCTTCAAAGATAAGAGGTTGTGGCAGCCTTTAAGGCCCAAAACTCATGTAGCGACACTTAGTAGTTGAGAAATCCATTAGCCATGTGGAGCTCCAGGCCAAAAGCGCGTCTAAGTCTGAATGAATTTGTTCTAGGCACCGTTCGGTCATAGAGTTAGAGAAGGAATACACGCATTTGAGGTCATCAGCATAAATAAAAGATTGGGAATGTTTAACTATCGATGAAATATCCTTTATATACAGTAAGAACAACAAAGGACCTAATATGGTACCTTGAAGGACACCACCAACAATCGGGGTAGCACTTGAGTATGAGGAACCCACTAAAACGTTTTGTTTCCGATCATTATGGTATGATCTAATAAAGTCAGTAAGGCGACTACGAAATCCTTTAGCTTCTAGTTAAGCTAGAAGTAGTTTATGAGGCACGTTATCAAATGCCTTACTAAGATCAAAATGGATAGCTTCTACAGATAGATGATCATTATGAAGAGAGGTTAGTAGATTTAGAAACAAACATGTGGCAGGTTTCACAAGAGCGGTCCGGTAAGAAACCGTGTTGGTAAAAGTTGATAATGTGATTGCTTTTGCAAAAATCCGTGATTTGTTTTGCAATTCGTTTTTCGAAGAGTTTAGCAAGAGAGGGCGTTTACGAACACCTCGATAGTTATGAATGTCCGAGCGGGAACCAGATTTAAAAACTGGTATTATAATAGACGTTTTCCAATAATCGGGGAAGAAACCATTTTCAAGAAATACTGAGTATAACTTGCTTAGTAAAGGTGGAAAATCCCTTACCTGTTTAATAAGTGAGTTTGGAATGTTATCAGTTCCAATCGAATGTGAATTTTTAGGTGAGCTATTTCTTATTGAATACATGAAGGCGAGAAATTAATAGTAGTTAAAAGTGAATTCGAAAGCAGAGGAATTGTGGGAGTGGGGCTAGTTTCAGTGGTAAAGTGGCTGGCAAAAAACGAATTCAACAATTCTGCTTTGCCCAAATCGTCTGTAACAAATGTTTTGTTACAGTCGAGTAAGGGCGGAGTTAAATTCAGACGCTTAGCCGATGACCGAACATGGAAGATTTGAGCAACAGATTTGGATGAATTTGCATCACTTAGTGCCCTTTACTCCCTACGCTTATCTCTCGCGAGCCTAATTGTCGATGCTAATTAAAATATTTGTGCAATCCATAAAAGACCTGACAAAGAGCTTTTAGATGAATCTTTAAGTTGCTTTCGTAATTTTTTCAGTCTGTTCTGGAGAAAATGCGGGACAGTAAAAGAAGATGTATTTGAATAAAAAATCTTAAACGGAATAAAAGCCTGGATTTTTTCTGTTATGCTCTGCAATAGCTCACGGAAAAAGTTTGGATCGTTGATTGAGAATATGCTTTGCCGATCTAGAGTGCTTACGAAATTATTTATTGTTTCATGGTTTTCTATTAGCGAAGTCGAGGTTATTGCATTTAACCTCAGGCTTCGTAAGAAGGGGGACTGGAAAACAACAGTGAATTATAACGTGATCACTTGTAAATAGATCATTAGGGAAATTCATAAAGAGAGCGTGGACATCGTTTGTAAAAATTAAATCTTAAATGTTGTCATTTCTAGTAACTGAGCGTACCAGTTGGGACATGTTTGAAAAGTTAATAGTATCGACCAATTTCTGATGTTCAGGCAGAGAGGAATTTGCCTGCCAGTCAATGTCTGACAGATTAAAATCGCCTACGATTATTTTGACATCAAATTGAGTGTCTACAACTTTTTCAAATAGTTCACAGAGCCCGCTTTAATTGCCAGAATAACATGGAGGATTATAGACACAGCCAATTACCGCTTTTTATTGTGCGGGAGGATGACTGAAGCAAAGCATACATTTCCAGAAAAGGACGAAATGGTCAGCTGAAAAGGGAAATGTACAAAGGATGACTTTATATAAAGGAGGCAACAACCACCACGTTTTTCAGCGCGGTCTTGTCGGTACAAATTGAAATTATCTATAGCAAGCGTCAATTCAGTAATAAGAGAGTGAGCCCAGGATTCAGTGATGCACAGCACATCTGGATCAAGCTCAAATGCTACTGTTCTAAGCTCAGCCATCTTATTTACAACTGATCTCGCATTAAGTGAAACTAAGCTGAGCGTATTCCTGAACTGCAGGTTACGCTCATCAGAGATTGGCTCGCTGAGTGCGCAAGATGTCCTCTGTCTGTCACGTGCAGGACGAATCTTAGAGGCTCATTCAAAAATCTCTGCAAGAAAATTTCTGAGAGAAAAGCATATTTTAGACCTGATTTTCACAAACGACATTGCTCCCCTCTTCGTTGATTTTAAGCAGGGCCTCTTCCAAAGTGACCATACACTAATTCACTGTTGCCTTCCGATTGTTACATCGAAAAAGGTTAGTGCCGTTCGTACCTATCATGCTTTTGACCTCGCAGATATGAGCTTAATTAGTAACTTTTTTGACTCATTGGACTGGCAGAATCTCTCCTCCATGAACGACGCAGCAAGTCTTTGTGACTTCGTGTCAGTCGTTTCAAATAACATCCTGAAGCTTGTGCCAACCAAAAATAGTCAAGCCCCTACGTCTCGGAATCAACCGTTTCTCACTTTCTTTTGCCACGACTAAAGAAATTGAAGAAGCAGTTGAAAGATCAATATACTAGTTCGTTTTCTGTACATCTAAGGATCGCAGAGCTTTTTGAATTAGCCTCTAAGATTCGTCTTGCACATGACAGACAGAGGGAATCTTGCGCACTCAGTGAGCCAAACTCTGCAAAATCTGTTGCTCAACTGTTCCGCCGTCGATCCTCTTCTAAACGAGGTTATGAAATTCCTCCATTACTAACTGAAGACAAGAACTTCGTTCTGGAAGACTCTGACAAGGCAGAACTGTTTAATGCGTTCTTTGCAAATCATCTTACGATGGAATCTGAACCGGTTCCGACGTTTCAGGCATCCTCATTGAATGTTATCAGCACTATTGATTTCTCCTTAGAACTAATTCGTAAGCAAATAATTCGTCTGAAAAACTCGCACTCTTCGGGAACTGACGGTATTCCAAACTCAGTTATTAAGAGAGTGCCGAGCTTTCCCCGATTGCTTAGCCATGTATTCTCAGTTTATCTTTTAAACGGATTCTTTCCTGACTCATGGAAGACATCTATTATTCTTATTGTCTTCAAGTTGGGATCTCGTTCGGACGTAAATAATTATCGAGGCGTTCACAAAACCCCGGCTCTCGCAAAACTTCTTGAAAAAATTATTTTTAATCAAATTCTCGACTTTTGCCTAGAAAATAAGCTCTTTAAGCGACTCACAATATGGTTTTTCTACCTGGGAGATCATGCGAAGTGTGTCACTTAGCTTTTTCTTAACCTCGTCACTTCCCCTTCGTAACGAGCAACAGTCAGTGGTTGTGATCTACTTTGACCTGAGCAAAGCCTTTGACAAGGTACCGCACAGACGTCTTCTAGTGAAACTGGAAGCCCTCGGCATCCGGCCTCCTCTCCTTGACTTCATTGGTTCCTACTTGTCTAACCGCAGCCAGAAGGTCCTAGTAGGTAATAGCTATTCGACGCCTCAACCGATCACGAGTGGCGTTTTTTTCAAGGCAACGTCTAGGTCCCCTTCTCTTCATTCTGTACATTAACGAAATTTCAACTTTTACTCACAAATTCACAAAAATTTCGTTTACGCTGACGATCTCAAGTGCATTTATTCATTTTCTAAAGACACTGCTAATAGTTGCGTTGACAAAATCAACACTGATCTACTTATGCTCTCACGTTGGAGCTGTACTTGGCAGATGGAATTTTCTCCATCCAATAGCAGTTTCATGTGTTTTGGCCCTGCCAAGCTTCCTGGACTCCTAGTATTTCAAAATAGTACACTTTTAGAACGATCAACCATAAAAGACTTAGGTCTAAGTTACACGAATAAGCTAGCATTATCGCCTCATGCAGATCGAATTTCTGCAAAGGCTGCACAGATATGTGGTTTGATATCACTTAATTTCTTCCTTCCGGAAATAAAGTTAAACCTATACCGCATGTTTGTTCTTCCTATCCTCGAATACTGCTGTCCCCTATTTGGGCTGATGAACGCCTCTGACCGCAGTAAGATTGAAAAAGCTCAGAGGGTTTTTACTCGAAAACTATTTTCTCTTCCTGGATCCAGTTTCTCTTATACGGATAGATGCCAGTTAGCAAACATTAAATTTCTGTGGGTTAGAAGACTCGAAGCCGGTCTCTGCTTCCTGTTTCGCGTTAATTCTAGCCCAAATCTCCCACGAATTAACGCTCTCACTCCGGTAAATCGACCCTATGCCACTCGTAATTACTCCATGTTCATTTCACCACCCCTTAGCTCCACAACCAACCGGTCTCAGTTTTTTTGCCTCCAAATATGCTTTTCATATGGAATAATCTACCACTGCAAATTAGGTTGTCGTCTACATTAGCTATTTTCAAAAACCAAATTACGCAAAACATTTAACTTCGGAAAGATATAAAGTCCTTATTGTCTGTTTCTTTCCCAAACTCGCATTTTTTGGATTTTGAAAAGGGTCCTCCTGGTATTTGAGGCAGCTCCCTTGATATTATATTGGTCTCTAATTATATTTTCCATCATCCTCTGCAGAGTCAATCTTTGCATTCACTTTTTCTTTCCCTCCTTTTAAACTAGCATTGCCAACTCTTGACAACCTTGATACTTTCCTCCGAATTTTGCAACCCTGACGATGGTCTCCAGGATCTGTTGATGATCGAGGTGGGTTCTGATGGTTTCGCCTCTTTGGTGATGGACTATGCAGTCAGCAAGGTCGCATCTCGATGATGATCTCGTGACCTCTACTGTCCCCTCTTCGTTTCGACCATGTTGTCTACGATGAGTTCGTCCTCTCACCTCCACTGGTGTTTATAAACAGTAGCTCTGACTGCTATATTATCTCTCACCCGACAAGGAGCGTCCCGAACCCTCATACGCAGTCAGCAACATCACAATACTATCCCATTGCATTTAGCTATTAATTTTTTAGTGAAGCAGTTTTTTTCTCCTATTTTTTTAAAATTGGCGGCTCGCCGAACTCCGCCTCCGATTTAACCCTAGGTGTTTTTTAACTGCTTCTTTCGAGTTCACCGTATATGCCAACGATTGTTGACTTTTGTTTTAAAAATGGCAAATCTTTTTGAATCGGATATGTTTACCATACTACTCATTTCTGCTGTTCATATGGATGCTCACATAGTGCAGCAAATATCCACTTTGTATTTATTTAAACCATGGTACTAAGTTTGTAATTATGGGGCCCTCTGGGCCTTAAATATACAATTTATTTATTTATTTAGATATACAGATAATGAACTTGTATATTGATCTTTTAACTGCTTCCTCAATTTCTTTAGTCTTGGCGGAAGAAAGTGAGGGACGGTTGATTCCGAGACGTAGGGCTTGACAATTTTGGTTGGCACAAATTCTGGGATGTTATTTGAAACGAATGACATGAAGGCAAAAGGACTTGCTGCGTCGTTCATGGAGGAGAGATGCTGCCTGTCCAATGATTCCAAAAAAATTTATGAATTAAGCTCAGATCTGCGAGGTCAAAAACATGATAGGTATGAACGGCGCTTGCCTTTTTCGATAAGACAATCGATAAGCAACATTGAATTTATGTATGGTCACTTTGGAAGAGGCAATGCTGAAATCAACGAAGAGGGGAGCAATGTTATTTGTGAAATTCAGGTCTAAAATATGCTTGTCTGTCGTTGAAGAACGGACAAGATGAGACCAATTAGAAAAATTAATAGTGTCTAGGAAAGGCTGAAATCTGGTTGGACAAAAGTTTAAAATCCAGTCAATTTCTGGAAAATTAAAATCCCCAGCGATTATTTTAATGTTGAAATTGGACTCCGAAACCAATTTAAAAATTTCACAAAGTTTTACATCATCATCGGATGATGAATTAGGCGGGTTGTAAATACATCCGAGAATCGCCTTTTGCCGGAGCGACAGGATAATAAATAAATTGTATATTTAAGGCCCAGAGGGCCCCATCATTACAAACTTAGTACCATGGTTTAAATAAATACAAAGTGGATAATTGCTGCACTATGTGAGCATCCATATGAACAGCAGAAATGAGTAGTATGGTAAATATATCTGATTCAAAACGAATTGCCATTTTTAAAACAAAAGTCCACAGTTTTGGCATATACGGTAAACTCGAAAAGAAGCAGTAACAAAACTCCTAGGGTTAAATTAGAGGCGGAGTTCGGTGAGCCGCCAATTTAAAAAAACAGGAGAAAAAACTGCTTCACTAAAACATTAATAGCTAAATGCAATGGGATAGTATTGTGATGTTGCTGACAACGTATGAGGGTTCGGAACGCTCCTTGTCGGGTGAGAGATAATATAGCAGTCAGAGCTACTGTTTATAAACACTGGTGGAGGTGAGAGAGGACGAACTCATCGTAGACAACATGGTCAAAACGAAAAGGGGACAGTAGAGGTCATGAGATCATCATCGAGATGCGACCTTGCTGACTGCATAGTCCATCACCAAAGAGGCAAAACCGTCAGTACCCGCCTCGATCATCAACAGAACCTGGAGACTATCGTCAAGGTTGCAAATTTGGAGGAAAGTTTCAAGGTTGTCAAGAGTTGGCAATGCTAGTTTAAAAGGAGGGAACGAAAACGTGAATGCAAAGATTGACTTCAAAGGACGATGGAAATATAATAAGAGACCAATATAATATCAAGGGAGCTGCCTCAAATACCAGGAGGACCCTTTTCAACATCCAAAAGTTGTGATTTTGGGAAGGAAACAGACAATAATGACTTTATATTTTCCGAAGTTATATGTTTGCGTAATTTGGTTTTGAAAATAGCTAATGTAGACGACAACCTAATTTGCAGTGGAAGATTATTCCATATAAAAGCATATTTGGAGGCAAAAAACTGAGACCAGTAAGTTGTGGAGCTAAGGGGTGGCCAAATGATCATGGAGGAATTACGAGTGTCATAGGGTCGATCTGCCGGAGTGAGAGCGTTAATTCAAGGGAGATTTGGGCTAGAGTTAACGCGAAACAGGAAGCAGAGACCAGCTTCGAGTCTTCTAACCCACAGAAATTTAATGTTAGCTTACTGGCATCTTTCCGTATAAAAGATACTGGATCCAGGAGGAGAAAATAGTCGTCGAGTAAAAACCCTCTGAACTTTTTCAATCTTACTGCGGTCAGAGGCATTCATCAGCCCAAAGAGGGGACAGCAGTATTCTAGGATAGGAAGAACAAACATGCGGTATAGGTTTAACTTTATTTCCGGAAGGAAGAAATTATGTGATATAAAACCACATATCTGTGCAGCCTTTGCAGAAATTCGATCTGCATGAGGCGATAGCGCTAGCTTATTCGTGTAACTTAGACCTTAGTCTCTTATGGTTGATCGTTCTAAAATAGTACTATTTTGAAATAATAAGGGTCCAGGAAGCTTGTCGTGACCAAAACACACGAAACTATATTTGCATGGAAAAAATTCCATCTGCCAACAAGAGTTTCAACGTGAGAGCATAAGTAGACCAGTGTTGATTTTATCAACGCAACTATTGGCAGTGTCTTTAGAAAATGAATAAATGCACTTGAGATCGTCAGCGTAAACGAAGTTTTGTGAATTTGTGAGTAAAGTTGAAATTTCGTTTATGTACAGAATGAAGAGAAGGGGACCTAGAACTGTGCCCTGAAAAATGCCAGTCGTGATCGGCTGAGGCCTCGAATAGTTTTTACCTACTAAGACCTTCTGGCTGCGGTTAGACAAGTAGGAACCAATGAAGTCAAGGAGAGATGGCCGGATGCCAAAAAGTAATTACCAGAGAATGCCGTAACATCTAGCTAACACAGGAAGTGCTTGAATGAAGGTTTAATATGGAGAATACAACCACCACCACGCGTACTAGTGCGGTTTTGGTGGTAGAGATCATGCTGGCTTATGACAAGCAAAGAGTCGGAAATCAAGGGATGGTCCAAGATTCAGTTACACATAAAACCTCAGGCATTACTCGAAATCAATTGCCCTTAGTTGGGCCTTCTTATTTATAAAATATCTAGTATTAAGTAATATGACAGCTAGTGTAGTTTAAGTATCAAAACTAGGGTTATCGTCATGTATAAAAAATATTGAAAATGGGTTATTAAAATGGAAGTTATTGTGGTTTGGAGAGTAACTGCCAAGTGCGCCAGAACGATTGGTATAAGGAACGTCATTAACAAAAAGCTGGGAGGGATATCTTAAAGATGTAGGAATAAAACTTTCCGGTATCGAACCACCATATGAGTTAAAACCGGGATATGCCTGTTAGTAGGTAAAACGGAATGACGGGAATTTAGATGGAATATAGAGGCTGTGTGGGACAGGGCAAGCAGTCGTAAGAATTAAGTGCTGGAAAGTCGAGTCTTGTATATCGGTTAACATGGTTAGGTTTATTTGCCTGTTGAAGAGGCTTGGTTAGTTTTGGAGAAGGCAGTATGCGATAACTGAGAACTGCGCTTTCTTGCTTTTGGGTCTGGGTTAGATTTACGTCCTTCGGACAACCTGCATAAAGTGATATAAGTGGAAATATAAGATGGCCCGTGGGGTAATGGGACGAGCTAGCTTGTGGAGGGTTAAATAAGTTGTCTTCAAATTAAGATGATTGCAGTTTTAGTATTTGAAGAAAGTTATTTATGTGATGTGGCTCGGGACATTTCCCGGAGAGGAAATTTCGCTTGCTGTTAAAAGCGATACAAGGAACTCTCTTCTATTGATCTTGGACGATTGGACTCCTTATTCAAAATCTTAGCCCTGCTGAACATGAACGCTACGCATAGCTTATCCTCGCCCATTAATCCACAAGAAATCAACTTCACGGGCATTGTGAAGACATTCAGTTCAGTTTAGTGTATTTGAGGGGAACAGGGTCACGCCGTTGAACTACGTATTTGTTTCATAGAAATCGCAAGAATTACAAGCAGTGCAAAGAAGTTACAGTAAATGGAATGTAGGCAGATTTAAGTATTAAACTGGGATTGTTAAGGCTAAGTTGTTAAAAATTCTTCGTGGTGCTGCAACATATGTATGTCAAGACGATGTTTGAATGTCTCCGCAGACTGGGCTATTAAAATCGCCTCATGTAGGTTATTTCACAGTTCCACGACACGGTTAGAGAAAAATACTTCCTCACATCCAAACTTCCTAGGGACACATGCAGTTTGAATGGCTGATCTCGGAGATAAGTCGGAGTGGCAAGTTGGAAAAAGTGATCACACAGGAGGGTGCAATCCATGCCACGCACGATAAGGAAGGTCTGTATCATGTCTCCGCGCAAAGGCCTATAACTCAGAGGATAGAGCTTAACGCTTTTTATGCGAAACTCATAGGGATGTTTACCTTGAGCTCTTACTAAGTTTTTGGCTTGCCACTGCACCCTTTCGAGCAGGTTGTAATCCTGCTGGGTCCATGGTTGACAGGCTTGAAACGTTTATTCAAAAAATGGCCTTACAAATGTACCAAAGACTTTCGAAAAGCTATCTTCATCGAAAACTTTGGATGCCCGCTTGATTGGCACGTCGTTTGATCTTGGTTTCAAATTTCAAGTCCTTCGAGCCTCCGATTTTTTAGTCTCTACCACAGTGTAGATGACACGTTGTTGTTAAATTATTAAAGAACCTGTATATGTATTCCCTAGAGTTCGTAAATTGCGACTGAACGCTTCGATCCCTGCTTATTTCTGAAAATCAGGCTGACTGTGTTCTCCCTGCAATTGCTTTCAATCGCGGAAGGGGATCAAACTAAAGGTTAAGTCCTTAAATTTTATTTATTGAGTAAGAATTTATATTTGGTTAGCATCAGGAAGGCCCTGTCTAAACAAACATTAGTAATGAAATAAGTTATGAAAATGTGTGCAGATAAAATGTACAAATACTTAATAATGTAGACAGAACTTGTCCTGCTAGGTCGACAGTTAGCGATGTTTTTAAATTAATGGTGAACTAGAAAAAAAAGGCAGTTAAAAAGGCCTACCTTTGAAATGGAGGCAGAGTTCAATAGGCCTTCATTTTTGAATAGAAGGTAGGAGAAAAAAACTGCTTTGGGAAAAATGGTCAACTGGTAGAGTAGGTTAATACTACAGCAGCAATTCAGAATGAGATAATGAAACGTCGAGATGATTCGTTCTTGATCACTTAGGCGTATGAAACAAAAGCTCACGAAAATGCATCAATTAACTTAAGTCTTCAGCATCTTAGAATCCAGATTTGAATTCTGATGATGGTTAGTATCCAAAGAAATGGTAACATTTTAGACTGTGGACCACCGAATATGTACGTCCGAATGACTTCGTCGTTTGGATGACTGGTAATATAAGAAGACATTATAGTTCATGGGCAAATCGAGGTAGCGAAAAATATAGTTTCACGAGGGTCACTTAAATTCTCGATGGTCCTTTCTCCGAGTCATGGGGAAAGCTACTGGGAAAAAATGAGGAAAATAAAAGGTTAATAGAATCAGTGTTAAGATAAATGTGCAGTCTTCGCTTGAATGCAGATAGACAAGTTAACGACCTTTTTCAATTGGCAAGTTATTCCAAAGAAAAACTATACACAGAAGCAAAGAAAAGAGAGCGTTTACACGTGGAGGATGCAAGGGAGGTATAATTAGGGCAGAAGTTCTTAGGTTATAAGGAAGACTAACGGGGGTAATGACAGAAAGCTTGGGGAGAGTTGAGCTATTATTTAGTCGGAGCAGGCGACAAAAGCCTACTTCAAGTCTCCTGACCCAAAGAAATTTTAGCTTCGTTAGCTGGCATCTTTTTGAGTAGGCAGTAGTTGGAAGAGTCGGAAACAGGAGTTTTTTGTGAAATGTCTTTGGACATTTTCAATTTTTGAACGGCTAGATTCGTTCATAAAACTGAAGAAAGGACAGCAAAATTCAAGAATGGGAATTAAACGCGTACGATAAAGTCTTAATTTAATTTCAAGAAGGTAGAAATTATAAGAAATAAAGCCGGAAATCTGAGCAGCTTTGGCCGTAATTCTATCAGCATGAGGCAAAAGATCTAATTTATTGGTGTAGCTTAAGCCCAAATTCTTGATAGAGAAACATTCAATCATAGGGCAACCTTCAAAAATAAGAGGTTGCGGCAGCCTTACAGGCCCAAAACTCATGTAACGACGCTTAGAATGTGAGAACTCCATTGGTCATGTGGAGCTTCAGGCCGAAAGAGCGTCTAAGTCTGAATGAATTTGTTCTAGGCATCGTTCGTTCGTAGAGTTAGAGAAGGAATACACGCATTTTATTTTATTTTATTTATTTATTTATTTCTGCCTGGTATTTGAGGCAGCTCCCTTGATATAATATGGGTCTCTAATTATATTTTCCATCATCCTCTGCAGAGTCAATCTTTGCATTCACTTTTTCTATCCCCTCCTTTTAAACTAGCATTGCCAACTCTTGACAACCTTGATACTTTCCTTCGAATTTGCAACCCTGACGATAGTCTCCAGGATCTGTTGATGATCGAGGTGGGTTCTGATGGTTTCGCCTCTTTGGTGATGGACTATACAGTCAGCAAGGTCGCATCTCGATGATGATCTCGTGACCTCTACTGTCCCCTCTTCGTTTCGACCATGTTTTCTACGATGGGTTCGTCCTCTCTCACCTCCACTGGTTTTTATAAACAGAAGCTCTGACTGCTATATTATCTCTCACCCGACAAGGAGCGTTCCGAACCCTCATACGTTGTCAGCAACATCACAATACTATCCCATTGCATTTAGCTATTAATGTTTTAGTGAAGCAGTTTTTTCTCCTGTTTTTTTTAAATTGGGGGCTCGCCGAACTCCGCCTCCGATTTAACCCGAGGAGTTTTTTTACTGCTTCTTTTCGAGTTTACCGTATATGCCAACGATTGTTGACTTTTGTTTTAAAAATGGCAAATCTTTTTGAATCGGATATGTTTACCATACTACTCATTTCTGCTGTTCATATGGACGCTCACATAGTGCAGCAATTCTCCACTTTGTATTTATTTAAACCATGGTACTAAGTTTGTAATGATGGGGCCCTCTGGGCCTTAAATATACAATTAATTTATTTATTTACAGGCAATGTCAAAAAAATACATACAGTAGAGGGTCAAGCTGACAGTGAAAAAAACTCCTGATCGTTGTTTCAGGTGTTTTCAAAAGAAAAAACTGCAGCTTATTGAGTAATTAAAGTTCAGGACAGGGACGCGTTAACACAGGTGCCCGGTGAAGAACTTCTCCATTTAGTGTTATGGCTGTTCACTGTCGACTGAGAAATAAGCCGTTTGCGGTCTGCAGAGCCAGCAATATTGCCCTCAGCATGAAGTCCGGCACAGGATTCAGAGTCCGTGAACGCCATCAGAACCGAAGAGAGCTTCCACAGAGTCAGCACACAAAAGTTTTGGAAGGTGTCTTGAATGTAGAAAACTAGTGACAGTTCGCGTAAACAAGGGATAGCTTTGCTGAATTTTGATACTTCTAAGTAGCTTATTCCAGATTGCTATAGCGTTTACCGAAAAAAACTGTCGTTATCTAACTGTGTGTGCCAAAGGAAGAAATAAAAATATATCTCAATGACTGGTGCACAGAGAGTGGTCAATGTGCCTCAGAGATGTAAGGGGGTTAAATGTACGACTGTTTAGTAGTTTTAACAGTAAAAATAGTCCCTTCTGTAATCTGTGAAGCCACAGCGGGTCAAGGCTTGTAAGCTCACAGCGTTGGTGATAGGACAGGTTTCGGTGATCTGAATAGAAAACTCTTTTTTTTAAAGAAGTGCTGGACTGATTCTATCTTCTTTCGTTCACTAGCGTGCAGAAGACTATGATAGAAACGAGCAGTAGGCTAGACTAGGACTGACATACATTTTATAGAGGCTGATTCTAATGTTGACGGTTTTAAAATTTCTGAGAATAAACCCAGTAGTTTAGCGTGCTTTCGAGACAGATTAAGACTACTAGAATATGATATGCTCAGATCCTTTATAACTCCGGGCACATTTAGCTCGTGACCATCTATGCTTAGGTGGGGCTGATGGTTGTCACCAATAACCATAACGGAGCACTTTTGCCAATAAAGTGAGAGGCGCCATGTGCGACACCACTGAGCGAAGGTCTGAAGATCTTTTTTTTAAGAGCTCAAGCACGATGTTGCGATCAACCGGTTTATATCGACAGGCAACTTTTAATTCGTCAGCGTACATAAAGGGCCTACCATACTGAAAACAATCAGGAACATCGTTGACAAAGAGGCAAAATAGAAGCGGGCCGAGCACGCTGCCCTGAATAACTCCGCTCCTCACATGCGTGGGGTTGGAGATAACATCAGAAATTTTAACCCGTTGTGCGCGAGCATTCAAATAGGAAAATATTAAGTTCAGAAGCTTGTTACCTATGCCAAAGGAGGCAATTTTCAGCAGGAGGAGATCATGGTCAACACAATCAAAAGCCCTAGTGAAATCGAAGTAAAGGGTGTAAATTGCAAAACCACTGTCTCTAGATTGTAGCACATGATCAAAGAAAGAGCGCTGACAAGTGTCACGAGACCTTTTTTCGAGAAAACCATGCTGAGGAAAATAAAGTAGGTTAATCTCTCTAAGGTGAAGTATCATCTTGTCTTCGATCAAGGTCTCGAATATCTTCGAGACTGCTGATAGTGTATTTATTGGCCTAAAGTCGTCAAATGACGTAGGTCGGCCATGTTTGGGAATAGGCAATATGTGCGATTCCTTCCATAAAATAGGGAATGTTTCACTTTCAAGAGCAAGATTAAATATCTTATACAGAAGGAATGGAAATATATCGTTTGAATCCGCCTTTAGAACGCTGACCGGGACGCCATCTGGTCCTGGACTGTAAGATTGACGAAAACGCCGAATGGCTATGGTCACGTCCCAGAGGGTAAAAGTTATGGTTTCGAGGACGTTACCGGTCCAAACCCGGATGTTAGGAAAGGGGGCGACAGTATGTTCACTAAACGTTCTAGACAAGAAAGCAGTGAAGCTATCAGCAGTCAACTTAGCGTCAGCTATTGGGTTTCCTAAGGCGTCTCGAAGTACGGGGTGCTGCATTTTTCTCTGCGCTTTTAATGTGTGTGAAAACAGATACGCAACATTTAACGAAGGGTTTTCGGCAAAGTTAACCTCATCGGCTTGTCGTTTTTCGTCAGACAGCCTCTTTGCCTCTTCAAATATTTGTTGGATCAAGGGCAGGATGGAAATGTCTTTTTGTAGATGAAAACGACGGGAGAGTCTACACAGTCTACGGCGGAATGATAAAGGGAGGTAGACTTCATCTTTGACATAAATTATTTTCTTTCGGGGAACGAAACGAGAAATAAGTGGACCTAAAACTTTGTAAAAAGGATCAGTACAAAAATTCACATCCGAACATACAAAGAAGTTAGCCCAGTCGTGGGAATTTAAGTGTGTTATCAATTCCCTCATATTTACTGATCTGAAATCACGGAAAAAGGTATATTTTTGGAAAACGTTTCAGCAGCCTCTAGTTTTAGTGTAGAAAGAACTATATTATGATCAGAATTCCCAAGTGGATCTAAAGGTGACACTGAAAATGGCTGACAACCTCTACGAAAAACAAGATTAAGTATGTTTGATCCTCGGGTGGGAAAATCAACTACCTGGTCCCACATGCCTATATCTATGGCCTCAAGTAGGTCTTCGAACTTTGCAGGACCGGAAGTTGGAAACCAGAGAACTTCAGGAAGATTGAAGTCACCTGCAATCAAGCAGTTCTTCAGATTTAAGTCAGCTGCAGCGTGAAATGCCTGCGAGCGACAAAGATCGTAATCCTCGCTGGTATTGGGTGGGCGATAGACACTACCAACGAGTAAAGAGTAGTTATCTTTTAATACTACTCGGAGCCAACAGCTCTCTTCTACCGCGGTAAATTGGCAATAGTCCAATGGAAAAAATGTAAGTGGTTGCCTAACATAGATACAGCTTCCTCCGCCACGGCCCTCATGTCGATCATTCCGAATGTAAGCGTAGCCTAGAATAGAGAGTTCGGAGTCGGATACACAGGGTGTTGCCCATCTCTCTGTAACTATTACAATGTTGGGGCGGTGGATGAAAACCAGAGTCTGGAGCAAAGGCATCTTATTAAGCAGAGATCTGGCATTGAGGACAATTAATTTAAGCGGGCACGTTTGGTTTCTGAAACGGGACAGTTAGGCTGTCAGAGTGACTGCCTTTGGCCAAAGAAATGCTCTTTTCACTTGAATTATCTGTCCATCCCTTATTTTGAGATTTGCCTCGCCATTGGTTTTTCGTGTTTCCAGTTCTATTTTTAGCTGTCGCATTTTCATTCGCTCTTTCAGCCCATATTCCGGTTGAAAAAACACTTCAGAATGCGGACCCCGCAGGGTTGATTTTCTCTGTAGCAGGAGCTGTGCCTGTGCTTCGTTTTCCAAGATGATTTTAAGAGGTCTTGGTCGAGAATTTGAATCGGGTGTTGACAGAGCCTTCCCTAATCTATATGCCTTGAGAATGTGAATGGAATCGCCGTCCGTTAGCAGCGTTTTTGCATACAATTGAAAGAGTTCCACTTCATGTTTAACTCGCTCCTTTGGAATAATTGAAGCTGACTCCGGGACAACTTTAATGACTTCATTCTGTTTTTGACTCAATCGAGGGCCCGTTTGTAACTCAGATCTTTCAGCTGAGTGAGTACTAGTAACCAGTTCACTTTGCCTGGTAGATCCAGATAAATCGGGTGTTGGGCAGGCTAGAGCCAAATCTCTGCACAACTTGTTCTTCTTAGACCTTTTCTTCTTTGGCTTTACAAACTCGCCAACCTCTTCAACATCGCATGTTGCTGCAACGTCTACCAGTGATGTAGCGATGGGCGGTAAAGCCAGATTAGTGCTGATGCTACCCAAACTAAGTACTGGTGGAGTGGCGCAAGTACTAGATGGGGCTCCCTTCGGAAGTAGCAAAAATGTCTCTGGTTTACCGGGTCCAGTAATCGCGATATGTTTAATGTGACTTTTATGTTAGCTTGCGGAAGCTATATATGAATAAGAATTTTGCTTTTTGGTAGGTTTATTACGAACAGGAGCTTTTTTAGCAGTTTAAAAAGATATAGATTTTTTAAAGTTATCTATTTCTTGTCTTAGATTGCTTATTTCCTGCCCCATCCCTGAGAATTTCTGCTGGAGGCCATCAGCATAAATAAAAGATTGAGAATGTTTAACTATCGATGAAATATCATTTATATACATTAAGAACAACAAAGGACCTAATCCGGTACCTTGAAGGACACCACTAACAATCGGGGTAGCACTTGAGTATGATCTAATAAAGTCAGTAATGGGACTGCAAAATCCTTAGCTTCTAGTTAAGCTAGAAGTAGTCTATGATGCACGTTATCAAATGCCTTACTAAGATCAAAATAGATAACTACCACAGATAGATGATCATTACGAAGAGAGGTTAGTAGATTTAGAAAAGACATGTGGCAGGTTCCACAAGAGCGGTCCAGTAAGTAGCCGTGTTGGGAAACGTTGATAATTTTATTGCTTATGCAAAAAGTCGTGATTTCTTTTGCAATTAGTTTTTCGAAGAGTTTAGCAAGAGAGGGCGTTTACGAACACCTCGATAGTTATGAATGTCCGAGCGGAACCAGATTTAAAAACTGGTATTATAATAGACGTTTTCCAATAATCGGGGAATAAACCATTTTCAAGAAATACTGAGAGTAATTTGCTTAGTAAAGGTGGAAAATCCCTTAACTGTTAAATAAGTGAGTTTGGAATGTTATCAGTTCCAACCGAATGTGAATTTTTTAAGGTGAGCTATTTCTTTTTGAATACATGAAGGCGAGAAATTAATGGTCGTTAGAAGTGAATTTGCATTTAAAAGCAGTGGAATTGTGGGATTGGGGCTATTGTCAGCGGTAAAGTGGTTGGCAAAAAACGAATTTAACAATTCTGCTTTGCCCAAATCGTCTGTAATGAATTTGTTGTTACGGTCGAGTAAGTGCGGAGTTAAATTCAGACGCTCAGCAGATGACCGAACATGGAAGATTTGAGCAACAGATTTGGATGAATTTGCATCACTTAGTGCCCTTTACTCCCTACGCTTATCTCTCGCGAGCCTAATTGTCGATGCTAATTCAAATATTTGTGCAATCCTTAAATGAACTGACAAAGAGCTTTTAGATGAATCTTTAAGTTGCTTTCGTAATTTTTTCAGTCTGTTCTGGAGAAAATGCGGGACAGTAGAAGAAGATGTATTTGAATATAAAAATCTTAAACGGAATAAAAGCCTGGAATTTTTCTGTTAGGCTCTGCAGTAGCTCACGGAAAAAGTTTGGATCGTTGATTGAGAATATGCTATGCCAATCTAGAATGCTTACGAAATTATTTATTGTGTTATGGTTTTCTGTTAGCAAAGTCGAAGTTATTGCATTTAACCTCAGGCTTCGTAAGAAGGGGGACTGGAAAAAAACATTGAATTATTGCGTGATCTTTTGTGAATAGATCACGATGAAAATTCATAAAGAGAGGGTAGATTTCATTTGTAAAAATTAAATCTAAAATGTTGTCATTTCTAGTAACTGATCTGACCAGTTGGGACATGTTTCAAAAGTTAATATTATTGACCAATTTCTGATGTTTAGGCAGAGAGGAATATGCCTGCCAGTCAATGTCTGACAGATTAAAATCGCCTGCGATTATTTTGACATCAAATTTAGTCTCTGCAACTGTTTTCAAATAGTTCACAGAGCTTGCTTTAATTGCCAGAATTACACGGAGGATTATAGACACAGCCAATTACCGCTGTTTTATTGTGCGGGAGGATGACTGAAGCAAAGCATATATTTCCAGAAAAGGACGAAATGGTCAGCTGAAAAGGGAAATGTACAAAGGATGACTTTATATAAAGGAGGCAACAACCGCCACGTTTTTCAGCGCGGTCTTGTCGGTACAAATTGAAATTACCTATAGCAAGCGTCAAGTCAGTAATAAGAGAGTGAGCCCAGGATTCAGTGATGCATAGCACATCTGGATCAAGCTCAAAGGCTACTGTGCTAAGCTCAGCCATCTTATTTACCACTGATCTCGCATTGAGAGAAACTAAGCTGAGCGTATTCCTGAGCTGCAGGTAACGCTCATCGGTATTTATAAAAAAGGATAATTTGGTGGTGGAGAAGAAAACCGGAAAGATGAATCAAACGGTGAGAACTAAAATTGCTCTGGTTTTCAATTTGTTGAAATGTTACTGTTAAAAGAACTGAGATTATTTTACAACGGCATATTTGGAGGAAAACCCATGGAAGGAAATGCTATATTGTGGGATGGGAAAGATAGGGAGTGGCATAGAAATGAGGTTTTGAGGGAAGTTAGCATAAATTGGCAGAAAACGTGCATTTGAAAAAAGAATAAATTATTTCGAAAAACTGGTAACATAATTAGAAGGCTTAATTATTTGGGGATTTCGTACAATTTTTGGTTGGGAAAGACGCTAACGTTAGCGGGGCTCTCTGGGGCCTTAAATATACAATTTATTTATTTATTTATCTGTTTTAAATGCTAAGTTGTTAGCAGGGTTCCCATCGGTAATGAAATTACTGATTTTAATGCCTGGCTTATCCAATGACTCAGATTTACTGCGGGTTTTCTTAGGCTTACTAGATTTTGCAGTTATAGCAGGCGTGGTTTGCTTGATAGGGGAAAAAAGTGGCATTGACACGATTTCACTCAAACTAGGAACAAGGTGAACGGGTGAAGATTCAGCTGTAATCAAAATTCCTGTTGATCCGGAGGGCCGTGGGCTTGCATTAGCTGGAGGGCAAACTTCTGAGATAACTTTTGGTATTTTAGGGTTAGACCTAGGCTTCTAGTTTGTTAATGAGGGGGAAACCCGACGTTCCATTGGGGTTTTATCCCGACAGATAAACAAATTATTTTTTCAAGTATTGAGCTGAGTGCTCATGATTAGAGAAAATAATGTCCACTTCAATCGCTGAAAAACGGTTGACAATTTATTGGAGGGTTTTTGCTACGGGAAGAAAACCTTTTAGCTTCAGCGACTTAAAAGTTTAAGCTACATGTGTAAAAGAAATGAAATGCGACGTCCAGGGGGATTTTACTCTTAGTTACGTATTTTAAAAGAAAGTTGAAACTTCTCTTATGTTGATCTTATGACTCAGTACTTTACCATGAATATAAATGGCTCTAGTTTCTCGCATTGTTGAGATTTGAGTGAAGACAACCTTCCGTCAAAAATGGTACTAAGGATCGGGAAGATAGAACAATATTTAGACACAAAGGTATTAAAATTTTCCAGGGTGTCAAGGTCCAATTTCTTCATTCTTACGAAGGGTTGCTCGTGTGAAATTTTTACGCTAAGAGGACATTTGCGTCTAAGTGCTGATTGAGGTTTCATATTGATTTTAAAATATCAGTATTTTTTAAATCGATAATACGGAAGGCAAATTGTCACTAGTGCCGTTTTGCGGAATAAAATATGTACTCTTTGAAATATATATTTTAAGCAAAGCACTGAAAGCGAAATTCTGCTAAGTAACGAGTTGCAACTGAAAATAGAATAAAAGCGAAGAGGCTATGCGAGAGGAAAAATTATATCAACTGGTATAGCAACTACTGCAAATTATTTTTCGCTGGAAATAAGGTACACTTACAAAATTTCAACTTAATTTTTAGAATTATTCGTTATATTTCATCCTTTTTACGTAAATCTGCGAGAACTTTAAGGAGGCTATATAGGGTGAAACAGTTTAAAACCGTATATTTCTCCCTATTGTCCATCGTAATAACTGCAGGTGTGTTAAGTTGATAAAGAGCTAGAAACACAAATAAATTTTCATTAATTAAGCTTATGGTTTCGACAGGAAACGAAGAAATCGGTTTAACATTCGAGAATTCACTTATCTTCAAATTCGAAGCAACCGCCTTCTCCAGATATGGCATCCCCACAGAGATTGTGACGTATAACGGCACCCAGTTTTCGTCATCAGTGTTCCGAGAGTTGCGCCAGAAATGGGGAATCCGCCATGTGACGTCACCGGCGCTTCTTTCCAATCGAACGGTAAAGTAGAACGTTTTGTTGACATCTGAACGAGAGCTATGAGAAAGATTTTGAACGCAGGGGTAAAATGGACTAGCTAAACTTTTTCCTTCTTGGCCTACAGAACAACCCTGAAAATGATCTTCGTGGTCAAACTCCAGCCGAACGTTTTTTGGGCAGAAAACCTGATGTACGACTACAGTACCTAAAACCTGAGGTTCGTGTTCCTTATCAGCCGAAAGACTATTTTCGGGAGGGAGAAGGGGTGTTTGCTCGAAATTAAAACACCGGCGAGAAACCGTGGGTAGAGGGCATTTTCAAAAAGTCAAGAGGCGTTGTCTTCGAGGGGTAAATGGTAACGGGGATAATTAAACGACATGTGAACCAGCTTAGACGGAGGTTCACCACGGATGGCCAAATAGCCCTTGATTTGCTATGTGACACTTCTGAGGTCCCGAACCCCAAATTAGACACAACGCCAACATAATCTCCCGTCCGCAAGAGCTATAGAAAAAAACAAGCGCCAAAAACTCGTCAAGGACCCGAAGAAGAAGCGATATGAGGTCCACATTTAAAAAGCGGGAGTTGTTACGGAGACGGGAACTACAGTCAAGTCGCGGTCCAAGGCGGAAAGGGTACGTGATGACGCACATCAAAGCAGGCCAAGCCGACTGAGGAGGACGAGTTAGAAACCAGTAAACCAATCACTTTTCGCCACTGCACCGAGCACGCATGAAGCCCTGACGCACGCGTGCGGCCCAAACTTTCAAGAAGTTTTCGCGTGGGGTTTCCAGCGTGAGAGGCGACCAATAAATGCGAATCAAGTTGCAGGCCAGAAGGTTCCAGAATGCTCTCCGCTATTGTAACTCCATTGGCTGGAATGTTCGAGAACACCGAGAACACAATAAATAGACAAGGTTAGATAAGCTAAACATCCGCTTTCTCCTATCAGCCCAGAAAAAATTGTTTTTTCCCAGGAATAGGCTTTGCCTTCTTCTCTATCAAACCGATCGGGATAGGAAAACTGGTGACGCAGATGTCCGAACTCATGATTAAAGCTGAACAAATGCAGCAGTTACTCAGCGCACAACGGACCAGTTTTATGGCTCTGGTTTCACAAATACAAAAATGTTTGACTCCAGCTGGGAATAACAAACGAAAAGAACTTGATGACTGGATCACAGAATTTAATTACGATCATGACGGTGGTGTTTATTTCGAAGTTTATGACGCAAATGTACACTTCTATGTGAAGAGGAAGGCTTAAATTTGGAGGACAAAGAGACGGTAAAAGTCCTGCTTTTGGAGCTAGGCCAGCGTGAATATGAGCTGTACGTAAAGTTCATTTTGCCAAAGAAGCCAGTAGATATTTCATTTGAGGAAACGGTTCAGAATTTGAAATCGTTGTTTATTTTCTCAAAGTCCTTATTCAATTGATGTTACGAGTGTTTTAGCTTAGAATGGTAGCCTCACGAAGACGTTTCTGACCTAGCTGGCCGAATGAATGAATCACGCAGATCTAGAACAGGCCACTGGACAGAAGATAAAGGCCCTCATTTTCATTAAAGCACTAACTCTGCCGGACGACGCTGATGTCCACACCCGATTGCTCACTCAGCTAGATCAGAAAGCCGAGATGACTATGCAACAACTATCAGAGGAGTGTGTCCGGATCATGAATATGAACAAAGACACTAGGGTGATTGGTACGGTAAACAGCCAACCTGTGTGTTTTTAAAGGAAAGTGAGCAGACCGAAGGAGAACACTAGTTTTGCAATGAAACAAATTACAGCTTGCTGGCAGTGTGAAGGATGGCATTTTGCGTCAGATTTTCCATATCGCACGAGAAGGTATTGCAAGTTTTCGCGAGTTTGGTCACAAAGTGACACACTTTCGCGTAAAACAGTCCAGTGCACAGTGTAATGCTATTGTGCAGCATGATTCCTAGGTGTAAAGTTGCGAAGACAGAAAATACCCAACGGTCAGTATTGATGTAGAACCCGCAAAGCCGCAGGTCGGCGTGGCTTCAGACCTCACGATAATCAGCATAGACACGTAGAAGGGTCCTGCGTCGCCTGAAGTGAAACCAAAAGCCGTCCATGTCTGGGCATCGAATACAATACAAATGCAATTTGAGGGTGTTATTTCTAGGACAAAGCCTGTCTCTCAGATATTTACGTCTCGAAGTCGGAAAACGATCGGTTTGGCAACAAGATCATCTCACAGTTGGGTCTGTGGAGTCGGCAATTCCAGGAGACATTCTGTGCTGTAATCATAACGGAAGAGGACCTGAAGAAAACGTATGCTGAACGCACGGAGATGTCAATTGGAACGTGCAAAAAAAGTTAGTTTGAGGATGAAGCCAGGAAAGAAGCCAGTATTCAGACAGAATTGACGCGTTCCATTTCCAGTACAATCAGCGGTTGAGGAAGAAGTTGAGCGTTTACAGCAGAATGGCATTATCTGCCCCACAAACTATTCAGCGTGGGTAGCCCCGATATTGACGGTAAAGAAGCCTATCGGGAGAATAAGGTTGTGCACAAATTACTCAACCGGGTTGAATTATGCTTTAGAAGACTATCATTACCCTATGCCAACTGTGGAACATATTTTTCCGACGTTTAATGGAGGAAAAGTTTTCGCAAGCCTTGATCCTTTTGAGGAATATTTAAAGTAATCAGTTGATGAGGTCGCGCAGGAGATGTCACTTTAAGTCATTTTATAGAGGGAATATGGCTTTTGCCATTAAGCTTCCTATTCACATTCAAAAATGATAAAATAAGAAACGTTTACAGCAATAACTCTGACAAACGAAACTGTAGGGCCATTGATATGTGTGGGCCACGCGCAAGCTGCTGCTGCAAACACAATCTTCATTATATGTACAATAGTTTCTCAGCAAATGAGTATCCAGTTTGCATTTAAATGTGTCAACAGATTCTGAAAGAAACACCTCATCAGGGAGTCCATTCCATGCACCCAAGACCCTCTGCAAAAAAGCGTTTACGGATATCCGTGTGGACCAATTTCCTCTGCAGTTTAAAGGGATGGCCACGCAGATGTTCCTTCTCAGCCAATTCGAAGAAGTCAGCAAATTCAAGGGCACACTCGCGGCCTCTGATAATCCGGTAGGTTTAAATGAGGTTACCGCGTTTTTGCCTGTACTTGGAAGGAAACAAATCAAGTTCAAATAGTCTGGTTTCATGAGGCATATCAGTATCAGTATCAGTATATTTGAGGGAGATGTAGGTGAGTCACCTTTGAATTCCCTATTTGTACATGCGAGTTGTGGTATCAAAAAATAGTATCTAGATATGTTGGCGAGGCCAACATAGTTGAAAAAGAGCAGACAGTAAAAAAACTCCCGGTGATATTTAGGAGAAAAAAAAACTGTCACCCTTGGGGGGGACTAAGATTCTTAACCATCTTCGTAGCCCTCGCCTGTACTCGTTCGAGCTGCAATAATCCTTCTTAAACCACGGACGCCAGGTCTGGATGGCATATTCCAAGTGAGATCAAACAAATTCTCAGTAGGTTTTTGGAATAGTTCCTTATCAATCTACACAAATCCACGTCTGAGTGCAAATAAAACTTGTGTTGCGCGTTTAGCTGCCTTTACACACTGTGAAGATGGTTTGAGTGAAGAGTTTATTAGAACACCGAGGTCCTTCTGTTCCTCAACAATCGAAAGGGGCTGCCCATTTAGAAGGTATCGGTAGGAATCCTCCTCCTCTTTCTGCGTACAATTAATGCACATAAGATTCTTTTCAAATATACTTGTCCCAACTATGCCATCAAAACGGCACCCAGAATATTCCAGCATATTATAGACACCATGCTTGCAAATTTCCCTGGTACCGTCGCCTACTTTGATGTCATTTTTATTTTCGGTCATACAGATGGGGAGATGCTTCAGAGACTCGATAA